>PVIY010019810.1:0-45183 GCA_004026745.1 Myrmecophaga tridactyla
TTGATCACTAGCATTTCAAACTAAATTTATTTTAACATTTGTTCCCCCTATTACTTATTTTTATTCCATATGTTCTACTCGTTTGTTGACAAGGTAGATAAAAGGAGCACCAGAAACAAGGTTTTCACAATCACACAGACACATTGTGAAAGCTATATCATTATACAATCATCATCAAGAAACATGGCTACTGGAACACAGCTCTACATTTTCAGGCAGTTCCCTCCAGCCTCTCCATTATATCTTGGATAACAAAGTGATATCTACTTAATGCGTAAGAATAACCTCCAGGATAACCTCTCCACTCTGTTTGGAATCTCTCAGCCATTGACACTTTGTCTCATTTCACTCTTCCCCCTTTTGGTCTAGAAGGCTTTCTCAATCCCTTGATGCTGGGTTTCAGCTAATTCTAGGGTTTTTCTCAATCCCTTGATGCTGAGTCTTGGCTCATTCTAGGATTTCTGTCCCACGTTGCCAGGAAGGTCCACACTGCTGGGAGTCATGTCCCATGTAGACAGGGAGAGGGTGGTGAGTTTGCTTGTTGTGTTGGCTGGAGAGAGAGGCCACATCTGAGCAACAAAAGAGGTTTTCTTGGGGGTGACTCTTAGGTTTAATTTTAAGTAGGCTTGACCTATTCTTTGTGGGGTTAAGTTTCATATGAACAAATCCCAAGACTGGGGGCTCAGCTTATAGCTTTGGTTGTCCACACTGCTTGTGAGAATATCAAGAATTCAACTTGGGGAGGTTGAATTTTCCCCCATTCTCACTGTTCTCTGAAGGGAGCTTTGCAAATACTTTTCCACTCACTGATCAAATCACTCTCGGATTCATCGGGGCATCACTCTGGACAAACCAACAAAATCTCATGTCCTACCTGAGATTCCAAGTACTTATGGTGTTCAATCAAGCTATCTACATAAGTTATATTAGGAAATGTACTAGTGGATTCTTTCTTAAAAAAGGATGTCACTTGCATTTTAATAGGATATCACTTAAACGGTTTTTGCTAAGCTGAGGGTGTACTTAAGACCCTAAGATTAAAAAAAAGGGATTTTTCAGGACTGTTTGCCATTTAGGATTTGACTTCAGGCTTGGGGTTTTGCCTAGCACTGCTGAATGGTAAGCCTTATAAGGACACGGACTTGGTTGTGCTCATGGATGCATCCTGAGCTAGGAGGAGCTCAGCACCTGTCCCTGAACAGTTAATCACAACTTTTTGAGTGAATGACTGAGCCATTGGATATAACTGTGGAAATCATATTGTTTGGTTACAGATAAAGGACAGCTTCAGGGTTGAGCTGGGGATTCTCTGTCAGTGTGCGGGCACAATATTGCTGTAGTTATGGGTCTCTTTACGTTCATAGGGACAGGAGAACAGCTGTCAGTGTTTTGGGAGTCTTCCAGGTGCCAAGTCTGTTTACTCACATAACAAGCCAATTCTTTCTGTAAAATGGGAATAGCAACCGAGAATCTCTTTATCCAGTGTAAGTTGGTACACTTAGATTAAATAAAATATACAGAATGGGAGGGAATATTTGCAAATCATATACCTGATAAGGATCTTGTATCCAGAGTATATTCAGAACTCTTACAGCTCAGTAATAAAAAGATAACCCAGTTAAAAATGGGCAAAGGATATATATGAACATTTCTCCAAAGAAGTTTTAGAAATGGTTAATAAGCACATAAAAGGATGCTCAACGTTTTAACCATTGGGGAAATGCAAGTGAAAACTACAATGAGATGCCACTTCATACCCAGTATTACCGCTTATAGCCAAAGACAGATAATAACAAGTGTTTGTGTGGAGAAATTAGAACCCTCCTACATTTCTGGTGGGAATGCAAAATGGGCAGCTAGCTTCTTTGCAAAACAGTTTGGCAGTTCTTCAATATATTAAAACATTGAGTTATGATATGATCTAGCAGTTCCACTCCTAGGTATATATATATATATACACCTAAAAGAAATGAAAACCTAAGTCTGTGCAAAAACTCGTATATGAATTTCATCAGAACATTATACATAGTAACCAAAAAGTGAAAATAACCTAAATGTCTATCAAGTGATGAATGAGTAAACAAAATAATAATCCATGCAATGGAATATTATTCAGCAATTCAAAGGAACAAAGTTCTGATATACATGTTACAACGTGGAGGAATCTTGAAAATATAATGCTGTGTGAAAGAAACCAGTCACAAAAGACCACATATTACATGAGTCCATCCATATGAGAAGTGCAAATTGGCAAATTTATAGACAGAAAGTAGATTAGTGATCACCTGAGGCTGGGAGGATTAGCTAGAGAAACTGGGGAATGACTATTAATGGATAGGGGATTTCTTTTTGGGATGATGATGTGGTGATGGCTGCACAACTCTATCAGTATAGGAGAAACGCTGAACTGTGCATTTAAATGGCTCAGTTGTATGGCATGTGAATTATACCTCAAAGCTGTTAAAAAAAAGAATAAATGAGGTAGTTCTGGGAATATACTTTTAGCTATTTGAGAGGATACTATTATTATTAAAGTTTGACTATGGGCCTTTAAATAGTAGCAGGATGACTTAGATACTTTGCTTGCAGGCCTGTGATTTTTTTATGCTATGACTCAACTTTATAAGCCTATATTTCAGCTATGTAATGTATAAAAAATGTTGAAACATTAAAATGAAAACTGCTTGGCTTACTATTTTTATTAAATAGGATTTCCTGAATCAGTTAATTAGCAATAAGTGGAATATACTATTAAGGAGTTAAAAAGTACATTTTTATTTACAAATCTTCACATAACATGCAGTTCATACATGATGTGCAATCAGTGGGTCACGATATCATCACATAGTTGTGTATTCATTACCATGATCATTTTTAGAACATTTGCAGCACCCAGGAATTGGGTTTTAAGGTCATAAAATTTTAGAGTTGGAAGGAAGCTTAGAATTCACCTATTCTAGGCCCCTCATTTTGTTTCGTGAGAAAACTGAGTCTTAGGGAGAAGAACTAAGCAGAGTAAGTTCTGGAACTGAATTCATTGTTCTCACTGTTGACTACTGTTGGTTTTGGTTGCATGAATAGAAGTAACTAATAACAACAATAGTTATTTCAGTGCTTCCTGTGTACTAACCACTCTGTTAGGTACTTTTTATATTTTATCCTGGTTAAACTACAAAACAGTTTATAAGACAACTTCTATGTATTAGGTTCTTATTGCTACTGCAACAAATTACCAGAAACCTAGTGGCTTAAAATTTATAGTCCGGGTGGGCCACGGTGGCTCAGCAGGTAAGAACGCTTGCCTGCTGTGCCCGAGGACCTGGGTTCGATTCCTGGTGCCTGCCCATGTAAAAAAAAAAAATTTATAGTCCCACAGGGTTGAAATCAAGAAGTTGGCAGGGCTACTTTACTTTCTGGAGGCTTTAGAGGAAATCTGTTTTTTTGTCTTTTCCAGCTTCTAGTGGCTGTCAGCTTTCCTTGGCTTATGGCCCCCTTCCATTTTCTAAGCCAGCAATGGCTGGCAATGTCTTTCTTATGATGTCATTTCTTTGGTTTTGACTTTTCTTATCCTTTTAAAAGATGCTAAGATTACATTAAGCCTAGCTGGGTACTTCAGAATAATCTCTTTATTTTAATGTCTGTTGATTACAAACTTTCATTTCCTCTCCAACCTTAATTCCCCTTTGCCATGTAATAGTCACAGATTCCAGGGATGAGGTCATGGACATCTTGGGGGTGGGTGGATGAGGGCGCATTATTGTGCCTACTACAATCTTTTCATTAGATTAAAAGATTTAGGTTCAGAGAGTTTTAAATTGTTCAAGGTCACAACATTAGAAAATGAAACAGTTGATATTTTAATCCAGACCTGTTATTTATTGTATCTTTCACTATGACATATTCTTTCCCACAAATGCTATTTGGACCTGGCCTGAAATATAAAAGGGATGGTAAGTGGTGTTCAAAAAGTAAATAGCTCTTTCTTATTAAAGTTTATATAAGTTACATAGTTAATAATAACAAAAAATAGGCTTTATTATTATGGAGCCATTAAAAACATGGTAGAGAAGGATGTCTGTTGTTCTGAGAAAATGTTCATGACTCATTAGATTCCTAGTTCATTGATCCCTCCCCCATTTCTTTCTACTCCTTTGCTCCCTCCTGTCATTTTCTCCTTCCTTATCCAGCCTAGATGCCAGATGCAAATTACTCTCCCACAGAGTCCCTTAATTCCTTTTCACCTCTTTGATCTCTCCCATCTGGCAAAGCCTTGAGACTGAATGAACCCAACTACCTGCATGTTGGTTTCACTTTAACTCTGTGCTCAACAGCCTCAGAATTACCCACCAGTCTTCCCTTGTGTCTCTGTTACCTCATTCTCACTTCCTGCAGCAGATCTTCCCTACCTACTCTTCCTACCCCCACCAGTTTACCTGACGTCTGAGCAGTCCTCTAGGGGGTAAACTTCTTACTCCCACCAGTGTTACCTGACAGGTTGACCAGTCAACCGTTGCTTCCTTTTGGGGGCTGTCTTGTGTAACATAGCGTGTTTAGCAGCATTTCTGGCCTTTACCCACTAGATACAATTAGGACCCTCCTCTCCCAGTTGTTACCCAAATAACTTTGCCAAAAGTCCTCTGAAAGGTGAAATCCCTACCAATTGAGAGCCACTTATGTAGCTTAAACACTCTTCTGAGGATGCAGGGATAATCCCTCTTAGATATCTACACTTGAAGGTCTCATACATAGCTTAAACTTAATATTATCAAAATGAACTCTGGGTCCTTCTCTCTGATATGCTCTTCTTCCACCTTTCCTCATTTTAGATTATATAGGGCCTTGCAGACCATTGGTGGTATTTTGGCTTTTATTCTGAGTGCATTAGAGAGCCATCAGAGAGTTCTGAGCTGAGGAGTGATATGATCTGACTTAGGTCAGCTCTTTGTTGAGAATAGACTGTGGGTTGGAAGGATGAAGCAGGAGAAGCAGTGAGGAGGCTACCAGAGTAATGCAGGTGACAGGTATAAGTAGCTTGGACCCAGGCTGATAATAGAGGATTGGTGAGAAGAGTGTCTTGGGTTTAAGACTAATGCAGATATCCCTGAGAAAGGAATGCATTGTATCTTCATCAGGTTGATAACTTAGTGTGACATGTCTTTCAGATGTTTTCTAAGAACTTATAGGAAACAGATTTTGATGGGTCAGATAAAGAAGAGAGTAGCAAAAGCCCAGGAACTTGCTTTGTGAATGAAAAAGACGTGGCAGGCTTGGTTGGGATGTTAACCCAACCAAGGGTTGGTTGAGGAATTCAGGCCAGAATGAGGAGAAAATGAGGGTTCTCGCAAAGAGAGTAAGCAAGTCCTCAAAGATAGCTAGGTGTACCTCACAGATCTATCTAGGGCTGACCCTCGTATTGTACAGCATGTATTTATGCCAGGGTCTAGAGCTAATGGGAGTCAGAAGACTTGAATTCTGGTTTCCTTCACTAGATATTCGAAACAAGTCATTTGGAGCCCCAGGGTTCTTAGCTGAGGCTATCAGCATTTGGGATGGAACAGATACTTATCGTGCAAAATTGTCCTGCACTGCCTTTTTGGGTTCACAAGTCTGCCTTGTCACTGGGCTGCATGGTTCTGGAGCTGAGGGGTGCGCAGGGCTTGCTGAATTAAATTATTGAACTTTGGTGAGTGATTTAATGAACTGTAGTATGTTGGGATGATGGAATAACATGGTCACTAGAAATATATAATTTGAGTGTAATTTATGAATACAAAATGGTATGTTGATTGTGATCACAACTGCATTTGATAAGAAATATGCAAAGCATGAAAAATTTTAGATGGCTTTATTATAGATAATAATTAAACCTTTTTCTTCATTCCAGTCTTAGTGTTAAAATGTGTACTTGTGAAAAACCAGCTGTCAGTCTTGGTCCCTCCCTCCCCCCTCAAAGGCTAAACTCTGTGCTCTGTCCAACTATGTGGTCTAACTCTTAGGAGACAGGGTTGACCTCCCAGGGTGTGTAACTTGAGAGATATTTCCACACTTTGTTTTCTTTTCTAAACTATTCCATCTTAGAGGCATATGGTACTTAGTATTTTGTTGTTTATAAATGCATTGTCATTGTCAGTGATACAGCTTTTTATGATGTCAGTATAAATGGTAATTGATTTGTTGAACATTTTTCAAGTACCTACATCTGCCAGTGTTTGAGAGCCAGAATGCCATTAAGGAAGTTCTAGTCTGGCGGGGAACACAGACCAGTGTGGACTCTTCCTGCTATTGATGAGCACAGTTATGAACAAACTGCAGCTGGGGATAGAGGGGAGGGAGAAGCAGTTCCTTACCAAAGAAGTCCAGTGACACGAGGTGACTTTTCTCCCATTAGATGACTCCTGAGCAGGACTTTGGAAGATGAGCAAGACTTTTGCCAGGAAGAGAACGCACAGGGAAAAGCATGAGCAGAAGGATAGAGGTATGAAATTATGGGATGTGTTCAGAAGCCTCTGAAAGATTTTAGAGAGGGATATGACACGATCAGGTTTGTATTTTGGAAAGAAAACTGAGGTCAGAGTGGAGAAGGAGTTAGAGGGGATGGTTTCTCATATTTTAATTTGCACATGAATCACCTGAGGATTTCATTAAAATGCAGATTTGATTCAGCAGATGTGGGATGGAGCCTCAGATCCTGCATTTCTAACCAGCTCCTGGGTGATGTGCTGCTGCTGTTCCGAGGACTGATCTTTAAGTACCCAGGGTGAGATGACTTGGGTGGCAGGCTCCAGTGACTAAATGGCGATATAATTTTCTGAAATGGAGAGCGCACAGGAGAAGGACAGGTTGGGGAGGGGCTGAGCGTAGGAATGTCCTTGTGGGACTTTCAGGAATTCGCAAGAGAGAATTCGGCCTAGAAATACAAATTCATGAAGTCAGCAGATGATGGGTTATAATAAAAGTTGTAGAATTAATGAGATTACCTGCAAGAAAGAGATAAAGGTAATATTAGAAAATATATTTATTTATGTTACCAAGAATTTTAATGTTCCATTTAAGTGATTTTATATACCAGCAGCAGGAAGAAATTTAGGTAGTTGCCTCCCTGTGAATAATCTCTAGGTATAAATTTCAGGACTGGGGAAATCTTTGGAAAAGCTCTTCCTCCCTGGTAATGACCACCTATTCTTCCAGAGATGGTTTAAAATGCACTGATGTATTTCCTCTTATGAAAATCCATTCATAGAAAGAAATATATGTTAAGCATCTCCAGATGTTAAAATAGTAGCAAATACAAAAGAATCTGGTCCCCTACTTGATGGAGCTGATTGAGGAGATGGGTACTGTGATTACAGTAGTTTGATCAGTGCTGTGATGGGGACATCACGGAGGAGAGCACACACATCAGAGCGCATGACCCAGTGTAGGCACATGGGCACGGCCTTCTCAAAGAAGGAGCATTTAGGCTGAGATCAGGAGGCTGAGAGGAGGTGACCTAGAAGAAGAGGGAGGAAGGAGCATGACAGCCAAGGCTTGGCAGGGAGAACTTGAGTGCAGTGGAAGCAGGGAGGGAAGGGTTGGAGAGGTGAACACAATCCTCCACTGGCCACCGGCCCCTCCCCTGAGATTTGGTAGAGTGGGGAGGATGAAAGTTACGTGTTCTATGTGAGTATTGTTTGAATAATAGTCTTCTGCATTATGGTTTCAGAAGGCTCCTCTGGTCTGGCCTAGGAATACCATGACTCACAGTAGCATTGTTTCTATAGGTAAAAAATGTTTGGGCCTCAAAACTGACTTGTAAATTAGCTTTCAAAAAGTCTTTCATCATCTGGAGACAACTATGATAGGCACACAGTTCTGGTGCTTTTCCTTATTTGTATTAAAATCGTGCTTTCTCTCATGTTTATCTGTGTGGCTACGGTGTTGACTTTCTACCCTCTAATATTTATCAAAGGCATCATTCCACACATGCCTTTAAAATGTTGTTTTCTTTTCTTGAACAGTGCTAGAAAATGTATGGAAATAAAAATAGAAATCTTCTTGTAAATTATTTGGTTTTAAAAGTGTTTGTTCCTTAAGGTTAAGGATTCCCTGTGTAAACTAGATTGTGGTATAGTGTTATATGTCATGAAAGCAAGAAAACTGAAACTGACATGGACATTGTTATAAACAAAAAGTAAGAAATTGGTTTGGTTTCACTATTAAAGTCAAATTTAATGCAGAAGGTAAACAATAAAAGAATAAAATGCTTTTAAAAAGCTTTTAAAAATACTTAAATAACCATGAACTTAGCATCATCATCTTGAAACACTATTGTTATTATTAGAAATACTGTTTTTTGATATCTTGAAAGAGCTGCTAAGATCAATCCCTTTATATTACCAATAGATCTATATAAGCTTCATTTTTGTTTAATAAGTGAAATATCAGGCTGCAAGTCCCTTAAATTCCCATGTCTCCCAAATGCAAAGTTAATTTTATCCATACCCATCTTAGTGAAAAATATCTTTCTCTATCAGGATGCTTTCAACAGGCAAATAACAGAAGATCCAACTGAGAATGGCTTAAATATGTAAATTTTATTATCTCCTATAACTAGAAATCTGGAAGATGGTTTCAGAGTTGGATCCTGTAGCAGCTGGCTGCTGACATCAGGCTCTCTGGTTCGTTCTGGATTTCCATGTTATCATCCTGAATGTGTTTGCTTTTGTCTTAATGCTTTTCCTCTACTGGCTTCAGGATAGACGCTTTGGCTCATAAGGACCCACAACTGAAGAAAAGAGGGCATTTCATGTCTTTTTTTGTGTCCATATATTTTTCTTAAATTTTTTTTATTAAACTGTAAAAAATTGTGGTAAAATATACATAACAAAATGTATTACAACCTTTAAGTATACAATTCTGCAACATTAAGTTCATTGACAATATAATGTAACCTTTACCGTTATCTATTTCTAGAACATTTTTATCATCCCAAACAGAATATGGTACCCATTAAGAAAGTAACTTCCCGTTCCTCCCTCTTCTCAGCCCCATCTACTTCTCTGCTTTCTGTGTCTATGAATTTGCTTCTTCTAAGTATTTCATATAAGAGAAATTATGCAATATTTGTCCTTTTATATGTAACTTATTCCACTGAACTTCAAGGTTCATCCCTATTGTACCATGTTTCAGCACTTTATTTCTTTTTGTTATTTATTTATTTACTTTTAGTATTGAATAATACTCCATTGTATATATGTATGCCACATTTTTAATGCCATTTTCTAGAGATATATTCACACACCATACAACCCATCCAAAAGATATAATCACCGGCTCACTGTAACATTACATAGTTTGTATACGTACCCGTGATCAATTTTAGAACACTTTCATTATTCCAAAAAAGAAATAAAAATAGAAAATCCAAATCCCTCCATACTCCTTATCCCTCCCTCCCCCGTTTTTGACCCATAGTATTGTTGTGGTACATTTGTTTCTGTTTATGAAAGATTATTAAAATAATACTGTTAAGTATAATCCACAGTTTGCAATGGGTACTTTTTCCTCCATATACCTCTCTATTATTAACTCTGTGTTATAATGTCAAACATTTGCTCTCGTTCATGAAAGAACTTTTTAATATTTGTACAGTTAATCATGGACAGTGTTTACCACAAGATTCACTGGGTTATACATTCCCATGTTTTAACATCCCACTCTCCTTCCTTAGGAGACTTAGCTTACTCTTTCTCCCACATTCACACACTATTCAGTATGCCACATTTTGTTTATTTATCTGTTGATTGACAATTAAGTTGCTTCCATCTTTTGGCTATTGTGAATACTGCTGCTGTGAATACTGGTGTACAAAAACCTGTTTGAGTCCCTGCTTTCATTTCTACCAGGTACATGTCTAGAAGTGGAATTGTCGGTGTTTTAGTTTGTAAAAGCTGCTGGAATGCAATAAGCCATAAGCAGAATGGCTTTTAAAGAGGGGAATTTATTAAGTTGCAGATTTACAGTTCTGCAATTAAGGCCATGAATGTCTAAACTAAGCCTCCAGGGAAAGAGGCCTTGATTCAAGAAGGGCTAATGGGTCCAGAACACCTCTGTCAGCTGGAAAGGCACATGGTGACATCTGTTCACTTTCTCTCCTGGCTTCTCGTTTCTGGAAAGGCACATGGTGACATCTGTTCGCTTTCTCTCCTGGCTTCTCATTTCTTGAGGATTCCCCAGGGGTGGTGTTCTTCTGCATCTGCAAAGTTCTCTGGCTGTGTGG
Source organism: Myrmecophaga tridactyla (assembly GCA_004026745.1). NCBI lineage: Eukaryota > Metazoa > Chordata > Mammalia > Pilosa > Myrmecophagidae > Myrmecophaga > Myrmecophaga tridactyla. The sequence continues at coordinate 10,259 of PVIY010019810.1, forward strand.
CTCTCTCAGTTCTGTTGACTCTAAAGGTTTTTCCAAAATGGTTCCCTCTTAGAGGGCTCCAGTAAGCAACAACCCCACCTTGGATGGGTGAAGACATATCTCCATGGAAACCATCTAATCAAAAGTTACCACCCACAGTTGGGTGGATCAGATCTCAATGGAAACAATAAAAAAATACCCCACCCAGCAATATTGAATGAGGATTAAAGGGCATGGCTTTTTTTGGGATACATAATAGCTTCAAACTGGCACAGTTGGGTTGTATGGTGATGCTGTGTGTAACTTTCTGAGTAATTGCCAAACTGTTTTCCATAGCAGCTGTACCATTTTATATTTCCTTGTATTAGAAGGATTCCCATTTTGCTTCATCCTTGCCCACACTTGTATATTCCATTTGTTTTAAAATAGCCATCCTGTTGGGTGTGAAGTGGTATCATGTAGTATTGATTTGCATTTCTCTAATGGCTAATGATGCTAAGCATCTTTTCATATGCTTATTGGTTATTTGTATATTTTCTTAAGAGAAATGTCTATTCAAATCCTTTATCCATTTTTAAATTGAGTTACTTGTCTTTTTTGTTTTTGAGTTGTGGGAGTTTTTTTTTAATGTGTATTCTGGATATTAAAGCTTTATCAGATATATTAGTTTTCCAAATATTTTCTCCCTTTCTGTATGTTGTCTTTTCACTTTCTTGATAGTATCCTTTGATGTTCAAACGTTTTTAATTTTTATGATGTCCCATTTATTTAATTTTTCTTTTGTTGGTTGTACTTTTGGGGTAAATTCTGCAAATCCATTGTCTAATACAAGGTCCTGGAGGATATCCCTGTTTTCTTGTAAGAGTTTTATAGTTTTAGCTCTTATATTTAGGCTGTTTTATTAATTTCCCACAAATACTATGCAGTGGTTGGCTTAAACAATGGAAATTTATTGGCCCATGGTTTTGAGGCTCAGAGAAGTCCAGAAATATGAGACATAGGCAGGACAATCCTTTCTCCCTAAGGACTGATGTCCTAGAGCTGGCTGCCAGTGATCCTTGGGTCCTTAGCTTTTCTGTCACATATATCTGGTTACATCCTCTCCTCTCTCTTCCAGGTTCTGGTGGATTCCAACTTCTCTCCTCTGTGTGATTTTCCCTTTATAAGCCCTCCAGTAATAAGATTAAGGCCCAACCTCATTCATTTGGGCCACACCTTAAGTAAGAATAATATCTATTTACAGTGGGTTCACACCATGACAATGGATTAAGATTAAGAAAATGTTTTTTTTTTTTTGCAGTACGTAATTCAAGATGCCACATTGATTAATCCATTTGAGATTAATTTTTGTATATGATGAGAGGTAGGAGTCCACTTTCATTCTTTTCCAAGTGGATTTCCAGTTCTTCGTACCATTTTTTGAAAAGCATATTCTTTCCCCATTGAAAGGACTTGATATCTGTGAAATATCACTGGCCATAGTTGTATGGGTTTATTTCTGGACTCTTAATTCTCTTCTATTTCTGTAGTTCTATTAATTATTCCATAATGATTTCTATACTAATTATTATATATTATATTAATAATTCTATTATTTATATAATTCTATTTCCGGACTGTTAATTCTGTTGGTCGATTTGTCTGCCCTTGTGCCATACTACTCTCTGTAAGTACTGCCACTTAGTAGTAAGTTTAAAATCAGCAAATGTGAGTTCTCCAACTTTGTTCTTATTTTTCAAAATTGTTTTAGCTATTCATGGCCCCTTGAAATTCCATATGAATTGAGGGTCAGTTTTTCCATTTCTGTAAAAAAAGGCTTCTGGGCTTTTGAAAAAGCCTTGAATGTGTAGATCACTTTAGGTAGTATTATTATCGTGTAATATTAAATAATCCATGAACATAGGATATCTTTCCATTTACTTGAATCTTTTTAAATTTCTTCATTAATGTTTTTTTAATTTTCAGTATAAAAGCCTTTCACCTCGTTGGTTAAATTTATTCCTAAGTACTATATTCCTTTAGATGCTGTTGAATTTCAGCTGGAAGGGCTCCCTTTAGCATTTCTTATAGGGCAGGACTTCTAGTAATGAACTCCTTCAGCTTTTATCTGTAAATGTGTTAATTTCTCCTTCATTCTTGAAGGATAGTTGTGCTAGATAAAGATCTCTTAGTTGACATATATGTATTTTTTCTGTAAGGACTTTAAATATGCCAGTGCTTTTGGGCTTCCTTTGTGCCAATTTGAAAGTATTATGTCCCCTAGAGAAGCCATGCTTTAATCCTGATCCAGTCTTGTGGGAACAACCTTTCTTTTAATCGTGATTCAATATTGCATGTAGAATGTTTTGATTAGATTATCTTCATGGAGATATGACTCATCCAGTTGTGTGACCTTTGTTTAGGTAGAGGTATGACTCCACGCATTCCAGGTATGTCTTGATTGGTTTATTGGAATTCTTTAAAAGAGGGAACTTTTTGGTGAAAGTCAGAAATGATGAACTGACAGAGAGAAGCCAACAGAAACTTCAAAGTTGACAAAGAGAACAGAGGCATGGATGTTTGGAGATGCTTTGAGCCCAGCAGATGTTGCCATGAGATGTTAAGCAAGCCAGGAGAAAGGCAAGGAAAAATCTTTTCATGGGACCAGTCATGTGGTCTCTCAGACAAGCTTAATTCTGCCCTTCCTGGGGCAGTTGGAGCCTGAGAACCCTTGCGGTTCTATCTAATGAAATATTAAGTAGTAGAAACGAAGCAAAAAAAAAAAATCCTTTTCAGAGCAGGACCCCCATTCCTTGGGTTTGCTAATCAACAGCTTAAGTTGGCACATTGCTCCATGTATCTCCAGGCTCTATGTGATCCCCCTTTTTTTAGGGTCCAGCCCTTTTCAAGTATTTTGTGCTGTCCAATCCGAATAGCGCCTGTTTTTCCCCTCCCCCCCATCAGCCTGCCCCCTCTTTCCTGGGGCAAAAACTCCTAGTACCTTTAGCTCTTATTCAAGGTTTATCTGAGCTGGGGGCCTATTTTCAGTAGTCAGAATTTGTTAATTAATTCCGTAATTGGAGCTTAGTTGAACTCAGCCCCTTGCTGTTAGTAAAATTCTTTCCTTTCCCCTCAGAAAACCAGCCTGTGGGGGAGGGGCATCAGCCTGCATGGCTTGGGGGACTCACTATTCTGGGTGCAATCACAGCTGGTCCAGCTTGTCCAGACGGGTATATGTTGTGTGTCTGGTCACTCATATGACCCCAGCATATGTACTGTTCTTGGCTATTTACTAGCTGCTCTGGAGGATGAACTAAATTCCTCACCTCACTATGCTGCCATCTTGAGAGAGTCCCCTGTTGAGCTTCTTTGATGGATATATTTATGTCTTTCATCAGATTTGGGAAGTTTTAGGCCATTATTATTTCAAATACTTTTTCTGCCCCTTTCTCTCTTATCCTTCTGGGACTCCTGTGTTGTGTATGTTGGTATATTTGATGAGATCCCAAGGTCCCTCACTCTCTGTTCTTTAATTTTCATTCTTTTTTTTTACTTTTTGCTTCTCAGACTGGATAATTTCAGTTGTCTTGTCTTTTAAGTTTACTGATCCTTTAATATTTTAAATATTTAATATTTTTTGGTGTACAAGTCACTTTTTTGGTTAACTTTACTTCTAAGTATTTTATTCTTTTCAGTGCTGTTGAAATGGAATTGTTTTAATTTCATTTTCAGATTTTTCATTGTGATTGCATAGAAATAAATTGATTGAATGCAGTGTTGTTTTTTTTCTTTCCCTTCCTTAACTACATTGGCTGGACATGCAGTACAACATTAAATAGAAGTGGTAAAAAAGAAACTTATTTTTCTGTTTCTGATATTAGGAGGAAAACATGTAGTCTTTTACCTGTAAACATGATGTTAGCTCTGGGATTTTTAAAAAATGTACTTTATTAGGTCAAGAAAAGTTTCCCTAGTTTGTCGAATGTGTACATCACAAAAGGGTGTTGGATTTTGTCAAATACTTTTTCTATATCTATTGAAACGATCATGTGATATGATTTTGTTTGTTATTATATTAATATGGTAGATAATATTGATTGATTTTCGTATGTTAAAAAAGCCTTACATTCCAAGGATAAATTCCACTTGGTTATGGTATATAATCCTTTTTATGTATATTTGACTCAGTTTGCTAGTGTTTTGTTAAAGGTTTTTATGTATATATCCATAAAGGAAATTGGTTTGCAGTTTTCTTTTCTTGTGATGTCTTTCCTTGGTTTTGGTATCAGTTTAATGCTGGTCTTATGGAATGAGTTGGGAAGTGTCCCTGTTCTTGTTTTTGCTTTTTGTGTTTTGGGGGGAAGATTTTGTGAAAGATTGAGATTATTTCTTTAAATGTTTGTTAGAGTGAGGCCCCTGGGTCTTGGCTTTTCTTTGGGGGAAGTCGTTGAATTATTAATTCAATATCTTTACTTGTGATAGTCTTTTCAGATTTTCTGTTTCATCTTGAGGCAGTATCAGTAGGTTGTGTTTTTCTAGGAATTTGTCCTTTCATCTAAGTTACTCAATTTATTGCCATACATTTGTTCCTGATACTCCTTTTATAATCCTGTCTTATTTCTGTGAAGTCAGTTGTGCTGTCCCCTTGTTCATCCCTGTTTTTTTGTAATTTGAGTCTTTTCTTTTTGTCCCTTGTGGTTTTCGCACAGTGTAGTCAAAGTCTTTTCAATTTTATTGATCTTCTCAAAAGATCAATTTTTGTTTCATTGATTTCCTCTATTGTTTTAAATTCTCTTTCATTTATTTGAGCTCTTATTATTTGCCTTTTTGCTCCCTTGGGTTTAGTTTGCTCTTCTTTTTCTAGGTTCTGAATAGAAGTTTAAGTTATTGATTTCAGATTTTTCTTCCTTTTTTAAATACAGGCATTTGTCGCTATTCATTTTCCTCTAAGCACTGGTTTCTTTAGCTGCATCCATAAGTTTTAATTTGATGTGTTTTTGTTTTCATTTTCCAGATTTTCTGTGTGATTTCTTCTTTGAGCCACAGCTTAAAAATATGTTGTTTAATTGCAAGGTATTTGGGAATCTTCCACATTTCCTTCTGTTACTAATTTCTAATTGTATTCCAGTTTGTTTGAAGAACATAATTTGCATACTTTAATCTCATTAAATGATTGAGTTGTTGAATGGCTTAGCTAATAATGGTCTATCCTGGAGAATGTCTATGTGCACTTGAGAAGAATGTGTATTCTGCATTGTTGAGTGCAGCATTCTATATATGTATGTTAGGTCTACTGTTGTTCAAGTTGTCTCTTTCCTTGTTGATATTCTACTTTATTGAAAAGGGGTATTGAACTCTTCAACTGTTATTGTTGAATTGTCTATTTCTCTGCTCAGTTCTCTCATTTCTTCATGTTTTTTTGAGCTCTGTTGTTAGGTGCATATATGCTTATAATTGTTATATCTTCCTGACAGCCATTATTATGAAATGTCCCTCTTTATCTCTAGTAATATTTTTTCCTTTTAAAGTTTGTTTTGTTTGATATTAATATGGCCACTCTAGCTCTCTTATGGTTACTATTTCCCTAGTATTTTTTCCCATCCATTTACTTTCACCCCATTTGTATTTTTGAATCCAAATTGCCTGGTATTCTCTGCCTTTTGATGGTTTTGTTTAATCTACTAACTTTTAATATTATTGATATGATGGATTTATAGCTGTCTTTTTGCTCTTTGTTTTCTATGGCTTGTATGTTTATTTTATTCCTTCTTTTTTTTATTACCTTTTTCTGAATCAAGTACATAATTTTTAGTGTGGCACTTTAATTCCTTTAATAATTTTTGTTAGGTTTCAAAATTTATTTTCTTGATAGAAATATCTAATAAGATATTGCTCTGGAGCTTACAATATATATTTTAACTTACCAAAATCAACTTCTGATTGAGACTTAATCTCAGTTTCCCCCTTTATATCTGCATTTCCCTCCTTCTCTTTGTTGTGCTATTATTGTTATACATGTCTACAAATTGTTATGCTATTATTGTTATACATGTCTAGAAAACCAACAATACAGTGTTACAATTTTTAATTTATATCATCTTATGGTTTTTAAGAAGCTGAAAGAAGAAAGAGAACAATTACATATTTATAGAGTTAGTTATGATAACCTTTTTATTTACCATTTTTCATTCTCCTAATTTCTTCCCATGGATTTGAGTTACTGTCAAATGTCATTTCCTTACTCACTGCAGCTTTACACTGACCTGCCTCCTCTCTGTTCTTATTGTCAAATGTATTACAGATCCATATGGTAGAAGCCCACAGTACAATTATATATGCATTTTTATTGTTATTTTTTAAATAAAGAAAAATGCAACTACAGTGTCTTTTATAATTATACAGATAATTACTTTTTACTGGCATCCTTTTGTTTTTTTCATGTAGATTCAAATTACTGGGATCACTTGCTTTCAACCTTTTCAATTCCAGAATTTCCATTTGGTTCTTTTTTTTTTTTTTTTTTTTACAATTTCTCTCTTTTTATGAATATTCTCTATTTGCTAAGACAAGGCCATTACTTTTCTTTAATTCTTTTTTATGATTTTCTTTAATTCTTTGAACATACTTAAAATAGCAAGTCTCTGTCTGTTAAGTCCAATATTTAGGCTTCTTCAAAAGCAGTTTCTAATGCCTGCCTTTTTCTTTTCTTATGTATGGTTCAAAATTTACTGTTTCCTTGCATATCTTGTAATTTTTTGTTGAAAATTGGACAGTTTAAGTAATATGTTATAGCTACTCCTAGTGATGATGATGCTGTTTACTGTGTTATTTATTTATTATTTTAGGTGACTCTGCTGAACTGTCTGTGAGGTCTGTTTTCTCTGCTCAGAGTTTTTTTTTTCTTGTTTTTATCTTTTAACCTGGCTGCCTAGGAGTCTCCCTCATTCAGCATGAGTCCTTCATTGGTCAAAGGTTGTCTTATGCCTTTTTAGCCAGTTAGGTTTGTATGCTTTACTTTGGATATGTGTATGGCTTTGAGAATTCTATCATCGTTCTAAAATCTTCCCCGCATTCTAAGTTTTGATATTTGCATACTCATCATATACCTCAATGCATTTCTTCTTATTTCTTGAACATTGACAACTGAGTACAGAGGCAGAATCAGACTCAGATTTTTTTTAATTAAAATTTTTTTTTTATTAGAGAAGTTGGGGTTTACAGAACAATCATACAAAAATACAGAATTGGCATGTACCACCCAACCACCAACACTTGAATCGATATGGAAAATTTGTTACAATTGATAACACTTTTTTTGTAATTCTATTTTTACTGTAGTTATATTTGTTACAATTGATGAAAAATTATTAAAGCAGCACTGTTTTCCATAGTTTATGCAGGGGTATTTTTCACCATATTCCATAGGCTCCTACTGGCCACAAATGAAAGAATTTGAGCTTGATAATACCTGAAATGAATTAAAACCCATCAAATATATTCAAATCCAAGAGTTCACAATAATATATCTTTTAATTGGTCACCTTCAATAGATTATAGGGGACCAATTCATTTTCTGGAAAAAAAAAACAGTAAATAAAAGGAGGAAAAAAATAAGACTTTTTCCTGTCATTCCTTTATGAAAAGCAACACTTGGAAACCAATAGTAAACAAGGGGTATTGTCTCTATTAAAATTTTTTTTCATGCATGTATTTTATTACTCATCCCCATGTCTGGATAAACACGATTTTTACAGTCACACAGTCACACAATAAAAGCTAATTGTTATAAAATCATTATCAAAGATCAGGGCTACTGGATTACAGTTCAGCAATTTCAGGTATTTCCTTGTGGTTGTTCTGATACACTAGAAACTAAAAAGAAGTATCTAATGAGTGTGTGGTCATAGTCGTTTGTTAAATCCTAATTTCTCAGATACACCTCCTCCTCATTTGATCATTCTCTCAATCTTTAGAGATATTTGGGCGGTGACCATTTTAACATCTTCATATTGGAACGTTGCCTGGGAGACATATCCCTGGGAGTTATATCCCACCTATGGGGGAGGGCAGTTGAGTTTATTTGCAGTGTTTGGCTCAGAGAGCAAGGCCACATCTGAGCTATAAAAGAGGTTTTTCTGGGGGTGACTCTTACGCGTAATTGTAAGGAGGCTTAGATTTGCCATTGCAGAAATAAGTTTCATAAGGGCAGGGTCAAGATCAAGGTCTTGGCTTATTAAATTGGGAGTCAGTAATGCTTGGCTTATTAATTTGGGAGTCCCCAAGGTGGGGAAATTTAATAATGCTATATTTTCCCCCGGTCCCTCAAGGGTACTTTTCAAATATTTCTTTATTTTCTGCCAAAAAGACTCTGGAATATATCAGGGTATTATTTTACCTGTACAGAATAACCAGATCTCAGTCTCTATTCTAGGTTTCTTGTAATTAGGTTGTTTAAATAAACTGACCACACAGTCTAAATTAGATAGTGTGCTACAGAAAATTTAAATTTTGGACAAAATAAACATTTCTTCCTTTGGTCTTGCACTGAAATTGAAATTTTAAAATACAGACAATATCATTCTTTACCCTGCATTCTGATTTACTCTATTCTAACCAGATTAGCTTCATTCATATCTCGAATTGAAGTCTGATCTCATTTTCAACTTTTTAAACAGTTGCTGTATGAAGTAATGCTGACTTTCAGAGCCATAGATGCTAACTCTGAGTCTCAGGTGTCACATAGATACCTAGAGTTCCAGAGAACTGGCAGGTTATATGCAAAGAGCACAACATCTCAGAATATAGAAATAATAGATAAAGCTCAGGAATAAATGTGACTCCTGTAAGAACTTACAGTCTTGGAACCTTTTCAATGAGCCTTATTGAACATTCTGTACTCCTTAATCATTGATTGCTCAATCTCTGCCTATTTTCTGTCCCCTGATAACCTGTGCTCTTGAATTTAATTCCCAGAGTGTTTTTCATCATAGTTAGTTTATATTAGTGAGACCATGCAATATTTGTCCATTTGTTTCTGGCTTATTTTATTCACCATAATGTCCTCAAGGCTCATTCCCCAAGTTGAATGCCTTAAAACTTCTTTCCTTTCTGCAGCTGCTCAATATTCCTTCGTAGGTATAACTGCAGTTTGCATTTTCATTCATCAGTGTGTGTACCCTTAGGCCACCTCCATCCTTTGGCAGTGGTGAATAATACAGCCATAAACACCAGTATGCAAATATCTATTCGTGTTCTTGCTTTCATTTCTTCCAAGTGTATACCCAATAACAGGGTTGCAGGATTATATGGCAACCCCAGATTTAGCCACCTGTGGAACTACCACACTGACCACCAGAGGGGCTACACCATTCTCCTTCCCTCCCAATAGTGAATAGTTATCTCTCTCGCTTTCCACATCTTCTGCAACACTTGTATCTTTCTTTTTATTTTTAAACAGTTTATTCACACACCATATAATCAGTGGCTCCTGGTATAATCACTAAGTTACGTATTTATCACCACAATCTATATGAGAATATTTCCGTTTCTTCTAGAAAGAAGAGGAAAAAAAAAGAGAGAAACAACAACAAAAATCGTATACCCTTTATATCTCCCTCTTATTGACGTTTAGCTGGCATATTTGCCTTTGTTATAGTTAATGAAAGAATTTTACAATGTTACTGTTAACTACATACCTTGGTTTGCATTAATTGTACCGTTTCCATATACCATCCCTTTTGTAACACCTTGCAATGGTGACATTCATTTGATCTCCTTCATGTAAAAACTTCCTTATATTTGTACATTTAATCACCATTATTGTCCACTCTAGGTTTCACTATGTTAGACAGTCCCAGTTTTTATCCTGTCTTTCCTTCTGGTATCACACATGCCCTCATTCAACTATGCTCACACTAGCTTTGTTCATTATACTTACAATATTGTGCTTCCATCACACAGTATTTTGCTATCCTACAATTAATTTTGTTAAACATTCTGTACTCCTTCAGCTTCAAATGCCCAATCTCTACCTTCTTTTTATCTCCTGAAAACCTGTGTTCTCAACTTTAACTCTCATAGTTTGCTCATTATAGTTAGTTCATATTAGTGAGAACTTACAGTATTTGTCCTTTTGTTTCTGTCCTATTTAGCTCAACATGTTGTCCTCAAGGTTCGTCTAAGGTTTTTGCATGTGTCATGACTTTACTCCATCCTGCAATTGCATAATATTCCATCATATGTGTATACCACAGTTTACTTATCCACTTGTCTGTTGATGAATATTTAAGCTGTTTCCATCTATTGGCAATAGTGAATATTGTCATGGTAAATGTTGGTGTACAAATGTCTGTTAGTGTTCCTGCTGTGAGTTCTTCCTAGTATCATATGGCAATTCTATACTTAGTTTCCTGAGGAACTGCCAGACTGCCTTCCAGAGCAACCGAACCATTCTGCATTTCCACTAACAGTGAATAAGTGTTGCTCTTTCCCTACATCCTCTCCAGCACTTGCAGTTTTCTGTTTTTTGTTTGTTTGTTTTGTTTTCATAATGGCCATTCTAGTAGATGTGAGATGATGTCTCATTATGGTTTTGACTTGCATTTCCCTAATAGCTAGTGAAGTTGAGCATCTTTTCATATGCTTTTTAGCCATTTGTATTTCCTCTTTGGAAAAAAGTCTGTCTATATATTTTGCCTGTTTTTAAATTAAGTTGTTAGTTTTTTTGTTGTTGAGTTGTAGGATCTCTTTATATATTCTGGATATTAAACCCTTGTCCTAAATGTGGTTTCTAAATATTGTCTCCTGTAGAGTAGGCTGCCTTTTTTTTCTTTCCTGACAAAGTCCTTTGATGTGCAAAAGTATTCAAATTTGAGGAGATCCCATTCATCTGTTTCTTTCCCTGCTGGTGCTTTGAGTATGAGGTCTAGGAAACCACTTGCTATGACAAGATCTTTAAGACATTTCCCTATATTTTCTTCTAGAAGTTTTATGGTCTTAGCTCTAATGTTTAGGTCTTTGATCTATTTTGAGTTAATTTTTGTATAAGGTGTTAGATAGGGGTCCTGTTTCTTTTGGCCATGGATATTCAGTTGTCCAAGCATCATTTTTTGAAGAGGCTGCCCTGTCCAGTTGAGTAGACTTGACCACCTTATCGAAAATCAATTGTCCACAGATGAGAAGTTTTAATTCTGAACATTCAGTTCAATTCAACTGGTCAGCATATCTGTCTTTATTCCAGTACCACTGTTTGACCATTGTAGTTTAGTTATATGCTTTAAAATCAGGTAGTGTGAGACCTCCCACTTCATATTTCTTAAGATATTTTTAGTTCTTCAGGGCCCCCTGCCCTTCAATATGAATTTGATTTATTAATTTTTCTGTTTCTTCAAAGTAAGTGGTTGAGATTTTAATTGACCTGGCATTGAATTTATTCATCAATTTGTGTAGAATTGACCTCTTAACTATATCTAGTCTTCCAAATCATGAACACATTATGTCCCTCCATTTATTTAGATCTCCCTTTATTTGTTTTAGTGGTGTTTTGTTGTTTTCTGTGTATAGGTTTTTTTATTTCCTTGGTTAAATTTATTCCTAAATATTTGATTCTTTTGGTGGCTATTGTAAATGGAATTTTTTTCTTGATTTCCTCCTCAGATTGCTCATTTCTAGTGTATAGAAACACTGCTGATTTTTGTGTGTTGGTCTTCTCTCCTTTCACTTTGTTGTACTTGTTTATTAGCTCTAGTAGCTGTGCTATAGATTTTTTTTTGAATTTTCTACATATGGGATCATATCATCTGCAAACAGTGAAAGTTTTACTTCTTCCTTTCCACTTTGAATGCCTTTCAAGTCTTTTTCTTGCCTAATTGCTCTAACCAGAACTTACCGCACAATATTGAATAACAGTGATGACAGTGGACATCCTTGTCTTTTTTCTGAAAGCTTTCAGTCTTTTCCTATTGAGTATAATGTTAATTGAGGGCTTTTCATATATTCTCTTTATCAGGTTGAGGAAATGCCCTTTTATTCCTATCCTTTGAATTGTTTGTTCATCAAGAAAGGATGCTGAATTTTGTCAGATGCCTTTTCTACATCAATTGAGATGATCGAGTGGTTTTTTCCCTTTGATTTTCTGACATGGTAGATTACCATGTTGTGTTTAACTAGCCTTGCATACCTGGACTAAAACCCACTTGGTCGTGATGTTGAATTCTTTTAAGGTGCTGCTGGATTCAATTTGCAAATATTTTCTTGAAAATTTTTGCATCTGTATTCATGAAAGAGATCAGTCTGTAATTTTCTGTTCTTGTAGTATCTTTGTCTGGCTTTGTAATTAGGGTGATCTTGGCTTCCTAGAATAAGTTAAGAAGATTTCCCTTCTTTTCAGTTTTTTTTTAAGAGTTTAGGCAGGATGAGTACTAATTATTTCTTAAATGTTTGATAGAATTCACATGTGAAGCCATCTGGTCCTGGATTTTACTTTTTTGGGAGGTTTTTGGTGACTGATTCAATCTCTTGTGATTGTCTTTTTAAAGTTTTTTTATTTCTTCTGGAGTCACTGTTGCTTGTTCATGCTTTTCTAGGAAGTTGTTTATTTCACCTAAATTGTCTAGTTTGTTAACATTTGGTTTCTCATAGTATCCTCTCAATGTCTTCCCTCCCATTTCTGATTTTATTTATTTTCATCCTCTCTCTTCTTCTCTGTCAGTCCATCTATAGGTCTGTTGATTTTTTTAAATGAGAATCTTTATAGCAGCTTTATTCATAATAGCGAAAAACTGAAACCAACTTGAATGTCCATAAACAGAAAATGATTAAAAGAATTGTGGCATATCCAAATAAGGGAACACAACTCCAAATAAACTACTGATATATACATGAACACTGATACTACATTAAGAGAAAGAAGCCAACACAAAAGAGTACATTTACATAATGTTCAAAAACATGTAAAACTAATCTGTGGGACTAGAAATCCAAATAGGGGTTGTCTTCTTGAGGAGGGGGCAGCTTGAGAGGGGGAGAGGAAATTTCTGGGTGATGAAACTATAATATATATTGTTTTAGGTGATAGTCAAAGTATTTTTTAATTTGAGGTCTGTGTATTTTTTCTCCATTAAAAAATATATTTTTATTGAGAAGTATGTGCACATGTACAGTCCCTCCATATTATATAATCAGTGGCTCACAATATCATCACACCGTTGTGTATTCTTCACCATGATCATTTTTAGAACATTTGTATTATTCCAGAGAAAGAAATAAAAAGAAAAAACAAGAACTCCTATATCCCCTAACCCCTTACTCCTCCCCCTCATTGACCCACAGTATTTCAATCTACCCAGTTTTTACCCTTAATCTCCCCCTATTGTTTTTTATTTTTTATCTTTATTATTTGTTAATTTTTACTCATCTGTCCATACCCTGGATAAAAGAAGCACCAGACACAAGGTTTTCACAATCAAATGGTCATACTATAAAAGCATATAGTTACACAGCCTTCTTCAAGAATCAAGGCTACTGGAACACAGTTCAACAGTTTCAGGTACTTCCCTCTATCCACTCCAATACACCATAAACTAAAAAGGGTTATCTATATAATGCATAAGAATAACCTCCAGGATAACCTCTCGACTCTGTTTGAAATCTCTCAGCCATTGAGATTTTATTTTGTCTCATATCTCTGTTCCCCCTTTTTGTCAAGAAGGCTTTCTCATTCCGACGATGCTGGGTCCTGGCTCATCCCCAGGAGTTCTGTCCCACGTTGCCAGGGAAATTTACACCCCTGGGAGTCATGTCCCACAGTGAGTTCACCCTGCTGAGTTGGCTTAGAGAGAGAGGCCACATCTGAGCAACAGAAATGGGTTGGCTTTTCATTGGGTACTTATTAAGTAACAAATTTGCTGTTGTAAGGCCATGAAAATATCCAAATTAAGGTATCAAGAGGGCGATATCTTCTCTGAGGAAAGGCTGCTTTGGGGTTCCTCTGTCACATGGAAAGGCACATGAGTACGTCTCCTGGCCCTTCTCCCCAAAATGTCTCTGGTCTTCTGTTGGTCCTTGCTTGTTTCACTTGGGGGTATTTCTGCCTCTGAGCTCTTTCTCTTTCCATGAGCTCCCTGAAAGGACTCCAATAAAGGAATAACACCCACCTTGAATTTGGTGGGTCACATCTCCATAGAAATAATCTAATCAGTAGGTCTCACCCACAATAGGTCTGCACTTACTGGAGTGGGTTAGAAGAACATGGCTTTTCTGGTGTACAAAACCATTTCAAACCAGCACAACATCTTTAAAATTATTTTTTTCAATAGCTATATCTCATTTGAAGTCTTAATTTTTTCCCTTGGGTGGGCCATATCTTTGTGTTTCCTCATGTGGCTTGTGAGTTTTTACTCATGGCTAGGTATATGATTTTCCAGAAACCTATGTTGGTGTTGTTTTTGCCAACCCTGCCTCCCTACTGAGGGCTGGGCTGCTATAGATCCCCTGGTTTCTTTTTCTATTTGCATTGTAGCTTTAGCTCTGCTTGGAGCTGGTATTCAGCTGTCTGAATTTGTTAATCAAACCTACCTTTGGAGCTTGGTTGAACTTTTCTTCCCTTGTTCCTAGTAGAGAGGGTTTCTCTTTCCCATGAGGGAAAGACTCTGAGTCAGTCTGCTGTGCCAGTGGGGGAGAGGCAGCGACCTCCACAGTGTGGAATGACTTCCTTATATTTCTGTGCTGAGATCTTGTCCCTTCCACTCATTCCAGGCTGGTGTACAATGTGCATCTGGTCATAGAAATCCCCCAAACAGTTGTTCCAGAGAGTTCCTGGCTATTTACTAGCTGCCCTATAGGATAAACTAAATCCCACACCTCTCTACCCCACCAAATTTCCCTGCCTTCAGTAGGGGACTTTTTTTTTTTTTCTTTTTTGAGTGGGAGCCTTTTGACTTTGGCTTGTGAGTCCTGGAATCTGCCATTTTTCCAAGAACTCCTACTGTCTAAGGGATGTCCATTAATACTGCCATTTTTCTGAGAAGCCCTATTGTCTAAGGGATATCCATTAATACTGTTTTGGTAATTGTTTCTAGGCATTTGTCATGGATAATATATATGATAAAGTTACTTCATATATCCATGTTTATATTTCTAACTCAGACTCAAGGTTACAGTGCATTTAATTTTCCATCTCTTTGTCTTTCCTCTGTACTAAAAAGAATCCTGGTCCTCAAGGACGTAATAGAACTAGACAATCTCATAATTATTCATTTATCTTATTCCATTATATGTACACCAACAGTCTCAGAATGACAACACTAATGTCATCAGCAATAGGATCCCTGAAACATTAAAAGAAATGCTTTGGCTTTCACTTTCCCCATCATATTAGCATTTAGGGCCAGTGATATCATCTGAAGTTTTGATTTGTTTAGTAACCTTTTAGAGGGTCTTTCCTATCTCAGGTTCACTGCTAAGAAATGGGCACAATGAGAAGTCAGACATGCCCTCTTCTTGAAAAACTAAGGTCTGGGCTGTTGGCTTGGGTTGTGATTCTAGTACAGGAAGGTGGGGCCCTAGAACCTGGGATTCTTTTCCTATTTAAAAGGTATGTTAATTATTTTAATTACTTGTTTCCTAAAACAAAACTGTCACTTTCTTTTCTTATCAGTACAGTACCTTCCATTGATGCTTCTTTAGATTAGAGACTTCCACTCTCCTTTACTTAGGTTAACCATGTAATTTCTTGCTCATGTTGGGATTCTTTTGAGCATGAGTAGTAAAGAAATAATCAAATTAATATGATTTTAAAACTACATGTTTGTGGGCGGCTGCCGTGGCTCAGCAGGCAGAGCTCCGACCTGCCGTGATAGAGGTCTGGAGTTCGATCCCTGGTGCCTCCTGCCCATATGCAAATTAAAAAAAAATATATATATATATATATATATATATGTTTGTTAGTCAACAAGTGATAAAATAAATAAAAACAATGCAATAATCCTATTAAGAAATTATTTTAAAAATAAATTTATTTCTAAAAAAAGCATTAACATATGTTCATATGTATTAAGGCAAAACAAAATGTCTTTTACATTGATTTTCTCAACATTAAAAAGAACATAAATCAAATTTTTGGTAAAACTTTACATACATTATTCAGTTTCTTAGTAATACTTTGTACCTAATACTGATTCCATGTATTTTCCTGGAAAAAAATATTTTTAAAAATGTGTTATTCTTAATTGTTTCATAAAACTAGTGCCTTTCAAAGCTAAATTTCAGTTACTGAATTTGACATTGTTGATTCTTTCAATAGTTAATATTCTCAGCAAAAATAATATTTTAATTGAGAGTATATAGATATTGAGGTAACTTGTAAGTTCAAATAAACTCTAAGTTGAGATTATTCTGAATTTTGTATTTTTAAAATAGTTTAATATGTAAATACTCCAATTTATATATTTTCACAACTGCTGTCTTTTTAACTCTGTTCAGAGTATTCTTGTTTAACAAAAGTTTTCTGAGACAAGGCTTGTCAAGTAAGTTGCATCTATTTCAGTCTTTTGAACATTTTGCTAAATTTAGATGCTACTAAATTGTAGGTATTCTTAAGTTTATTTCATCCTAGTACATAATATCCTAGTACATAATATAACTTCTAGTAAAAAAAAAAAAAGTCTTACTATGAATCATGACATTTGAAAGTGTAGTTATAGAGAGCTCATCTTTTAATTTGTTCACCTTCCACCCTACCTTTTAAATGGAAATATTTCAACCCCTCCTTGTTTACAAGCTTTGTTTTCACTAATTGCAGTTTGTTAAGAAGTTTCACAAATGGAAGTTTTTGGTACTCCACTTATTAAATACTTTAATGAACGATTTCCAACTGACTTAGAACAGAGGCAACCAAGATTTAGAGAGCTTGATTTCAAAACAGTTAAATGCTATTGATAATTTTATAAAGTGGTTCTTAAAAGGCTGAAAGATATCTAAAATCCAATTAATAATAGGCAGCATAAAGTGAAAATGGTTTGTCGTGCCAAAGTATTTTTTTTTTAATTCACCATCAACTTTGTCGCAAAAACAGTTCTGTTTTTTTTAACTTTATGTCTATGTATATAAATCTTTGAAAATTTTGATTGGTATTTGTATTAGTTTGTTAATCTGCCAGAATGCAATATACCAGAAATGAAATGGCTTTTAAAAAGGGAATATAATAAGTTACAAGTTCATTTCTGAGGCCATAAATATGTCCAAACTAAGGCATCAAGAGAAAAAAAAGTCCTTTGGCTTAAAGACAGCTGGTTGGGGAAGGCATATGCCTGGTGGCTGCTGACCCTTGTTCTCTGTTCTTGCTTCCCACTTCTGATATCAGTGGTTTCTTCTCCACGCATCTGTGGGCCTTCACTTAGCTCCTCTAGGACGCAGCTCTGGGTTCTGGCTTGCTTAGCATCTCATGGGAAGGCACATGGTGATGTCTGCTGGGCTCTGCCTTTGTCTAGGCATCTGCTCTCTCTGTTGGCAATCCAAGCATCTCCAAACATCCATGTCTCTATCAGCTCTGAAGCAACTGTTCTCCAAACATCTGCATCTGAGGTTTCTCCAAAATGTTTCTCTTTTTAAAGGACTCTAGTAAATTAATCAAGACCCACCTTGAATTAGATGAATCTCCATCTAATCAAAAGGTCACACCTGACAATTGGGTGTGCCACATCTCCGTGGAGATAATGTAATCAAAATTTTCTGCCCTACAATATTGACTCAGGATTAAAAGAAACAGCTGCCCCCATTAGATTGGATCAGGATTGGCTTTTCTGGGATACATAATAGTTTCAAACTGGCACAGTAGTATACTAAAGCTTTTGTGGATACAGTCTTAAATTATATTTGCTTCTGTTTTGATTTGTAGTATATGGGCAGAGTTGTAGATTATTATGTGACCAACTAAATCCAAGTTGGCTTCTGCTCCATAGTATTTTCTTATTTCATAAGAACATTGTCTTTACTACAATGCTATGTTCTCCATATTGTCACTGTAAAAATGAATAACTTTAGCTTTGTTGTTCAATTTTTGAAATAAATTTAAATAGCAATTATAGCAATGTCAGGTATTTTACACTCTACAGAATGAACTTTCAAAAGCTTTATTTTAATTCTGTGAATTTGATGAAAAAAATCAAGCCATTGTTGAAAATAACTAGTTTTCTATTTGAAGCATCTCCCAATGCTGATAGAAATCTGGCATTGTGACTCTACTTCACTTCACTTTTTCTATGTAAACAGAAATATTTGATGTAAAAACTGAGCAAGATAAATTTAAAAGAAAGTCGTTTGATTTAAATGCAGAGTCATACTTCACAAAGGAATATGTAAAACACTTTTTCTTCCTGCTGGTAGATCATTGTCTTTGAGCATGTGATAAGCAGGGGCTGGGGTGCTAAGTACTTCTTCCACTGGGAGACTGAAGGAATCATTTCAGTCCCTTTATCTGCAAGTACCCTTGGTGCTGTATTTGAAAGTGAGGTGTCAGTTACAGTGCATGTGGAGAGGGTGGAGACAGAGCGGAGTTTACCGCTGGCTGTCTTTCAGAGTTATCCACATGTGGACTCGAGAGTGAGCGCACTGTACATGTCCGTCACACTACTCAGCCAGCTCTTGGCAGAGCCAGGAAGTAAAAGTACAAATAAGTCTGGCTTATTTTAATGCTACCAAAAAAGAAGTCACTAAAAAATGAAAAATTCAGGACGAATAGTAATTTGAATGGGACAGTGGGACAACAAGCATAAACTGGGAATGTCTCCGGCACACTTGCATAGATGGCCACTTTGCCAAATGTGTGTCCTTTCAGAATCTCCTAATCCCAAACTCAAGATTATTTTCCTGTCAAAAGCTGGTGCTCTCAATATGATTCACTTGTTTGTGACTGTTTAGTAATTTTCACAACATTATACATATGGAAAAAATGTGACACATTCTCTTTAGTCAATTCTATTCATTGTCGCATTTCTTTTTCTTCTGAAATGTTTTCTATTCTTAAAACTTTTTAAAAATTTTGCATGGCTTCATTTGGATACTAATGATATATCCCAATGGAGAATATTCTCCCTTAGCTTAGTTCTTTTATCCTTTTTTTGTGTGTGTGTATGCTCTGCAGTGGGGGTCACATTTCATTCTTAACCATGTGAATATACTGTTACTGCAGCTGTTTGTTGTTTTTGTTTTTGTTACTGATTGTTGTTTTTGTTTGGTTTTACTTTTTTTTTTGGAGCACATGGGCTGGTCATTGAGCCCAGATCTCGCACAGGCAGGCGAGAATTCCACCACTGAAGTACCCGTGTATCTCTAGTTCTTTTATTTTAATAAAAATATCACATGGTAGTTTAAAGTGTAAGCAGTTTATAATATACATTTGATAATAATGGATTAGCTGAATATGATTATAATGATACTTTGTATTCTATTCCAGAATTAATTAAAAGGATTTACTGTATGTCTTATGACTCTTTACGGGACTGTGGAAGATAGGTAAGTTACAAGTAATTTTTTTGAATAGATATTTCTAAAACATTAATTTAATTTCACAGTTTCCTGTCAACATAAACAATAGAGCATCTCTTCGGTGATTTACTTGTTTCTTCAGAAAAGCATTAACAGAAATGTCATGTTTACGTGAATATTCAGGTACAGTTCCTTAATATCCAATAAATCATATTTCCCATATACCCCAGGGAACTTGAGATTTATTTTCTATAATAATAATAGTGAGAACATTGTTAGTAAGACACAAGCATGTGGCATTTACCAAAAGTTAAAACAATGAAAAAGTAAATATCATTAAATGCAAAGTAGTACCCTGGATTGGAACCTGGATCCTGGATCCTGATTTTACCAATGGTAAATTTGTAGTTTTGTTAATGGGAGTATCCCAAAGTTAATTTTTGTTTTGACAGATGTACCATACATATTTATGTAAGATGTTCACATTCTGGGAAACCAGGTGAAGGGGTAGATAGGAACTTGGTACTCTCTTGGCCACTTTTCTATAAATCTAAAATTATTCCAATATTAAAAGTTCATTTAAAGGGAAAACATATATAAAGGCTGGGACTAGTTTTTCTGTGCAGTGGCTTAATAAAAATAAAAATTATTGTTTATCCTAAAAAATATTCCTATTCCATGAAATAGCACTACAGGGAAATATGTGGGGTACAGTATAGGTTTTATTTTCCATTCATTTTTGGACCTTAGTTATGGTGTCTGTGAACCTGTCCTTAAACTTGGTTACAGACTTTCTCTCTGATTTCTTTAAAATATTATGCGTTCTGTGGTAGTTTTGTACAGCAGTTTCTGGTAATATAAACAGGCCCTATAATGTATTGTTTTTTCCTTTTATCTTCTTTAGTGCACTGTTCAGAGGCAAAAAGCCCAATGATGTGCCTCGGTGATTTAGAATTGAGGCCCCTTAGTGTGGCTCTGTTCAGTGACCCTGACTTTTCTAGGTTGACCTGTTGTCACAGAGTGTGAATAGAGATGAATCCCAGTTCTTAAATAGCCATTTCTGTAGATGAGCTAAAATAATACAGAATTGATTGTCATCAGGTGACAGATATTCTCAAGTTCCAAAGTAAACTCTAGCAGCGAAATGCTTCAGAATTTTTATGATAGCTTAAAAGAAACAAGAAGTGAACTCTGCTGTAGTTTGTTGAAACTATTATATAACTTCTCATTAATGAAAGTAAAATGGTCAGGCTGGTTTTGTAAATGGTTCTTGCTTCTATTGCCAACTTTAATGATTTTAGTTAAACTTCATAAAAGGAAAATATTTAAAGGATGTAGACATTTGAAACACAGACCCATGTCTCAGTGACTCTTAAAGAATAATTCTCAGTAAAACAGAGAACCCATCTGAGTTGTGCCTAGATTTCTGACCCACAGAAACTGTGAAATAAAAAAAACACTTGTTATTTTAGATTGCTAAGAATAATAATTTTCAGGCCTGGAGATTTCTGTTTTTCTTGATGAACTTTATTCAGAGTTGTTGTTATCGATCTAATGTCAATAGAAGTGACATCTCTGTTTCTTAGTTGTTTAACATAATCATGTCAAATGTGTTAGGAAAGTTTAGAAAAAGGGATGAGAACTTTTTTTTTTCCAGGCCGAGTTTAAATTCCATTGATTATTTAATAGCTCACAAAAAGCAATAACTTCTGTTATTCTTTTTTTGCTAACAGAGGATTAAAAATGTTATTTCTGGGAATATGCTCACCATTCGGCTGGCTGTCATTTTGTGGTCATCTGAAGTGTGAATGATAATAGTTAATGTGTACCGAGCACTTCCTCTGTTAGCTCACTTAATGTTCACCAGCATCTATGAAATTGGTTGGAATTCCCCTGTACAGATGAGGCTGGGCAAATAACAGATGTCTCTAGGCTCACCCAGAGACTGAGGGGCAGAAGGAATAAATGTAATTGGGAATGGTACGTCCAGTATGGTTCAAAAAATTAGCAGGTTCCAGGAAATGTTGAACCATATACACATAGCTGGCAACTTTTCTGGGCAAAGGAATGTCTGGCCACACTGGATGACTCAGAGCAGAATCCCCTGGGGTGATTAGCCTGGAATCAGGGCTCCTGTTCCTTGTTCCAGCCTTGATCTGGCTCATTTTACAGATCTTTGAGATTGAGTCAAACCATGTCAGTTGTTCTCTGTCACCTGATTAAGTGCTGAACATTCACTCATTGTGTGTTTCATTGATCATATGCCAAGAACTTTTAGTAGTTCTGGGGAACATGCTCTCAGAGTTTTTAGAGAACCTGGATCCAGAAACTAGGACACACGCCAGAGGCCAGGGATGGGGTAGTTGAGCCGTTGACAGGCGGAATGCAGCCATCCGGACTCAGTCAGTAGGTCATTAGTCAAAAGGAAGGCACGTGACTCTGCACGGTGGTGTTTGAAGAGGCTTATGGTGACTGCTGTGGATTTCTTAATTTGTAGACAGAAAATACTCCAAAGCTTTTTGTACAAGAGTCATAACAATATAAAATGTCCTTTGTGCCTCTTGCTTGTCAGGGTCTCCAAAAGTTGGTATTCTTCAGGGCTTAGTCCTCAATATATTCATTTTCTGCATGATTCCGAGTGATCCCTTGCTGCAAATGCCATCTGTCCTCCCAAATTTGTTTCTTCACCTTGACCTCTCCCATGAACTTTAGGCTCATATATGTATGTCTGCTTATCCAGCATGTCCATTTGAAAGCCTAATAGACATTTCAAACTGAACATGTCTAAATATAGGATTCTTCAACTTGTTCCTGTCTCTTTCTTCCTCATCTCATTAAATGGTCCACCCAGTTCAGCCCAAAACTGAGTTCTCTTTGACTTTTCTATATCTTTCTTACCTCGTATCCAATTTATCAGTATTACATAACCTCCTTTCAAAAATATATCCCAAATTACAGTCCCCTCCCCCAATACTCAAACACCAGCCACCGTCATAAGTCACCTAGTTAATAATAGTCTTCTGGCTGGCCACCCTTTCTCATTTTACAGCTCTACCGCATATAACCAAAGAGATTTTTGTAAGAGTGTTAAAATAGTCCTGTCACTCCCCTGTCTAGGTCCCATCAGTGACTGGCTACCCAGGTAGAATCCCAAGTCTCACCGTGTTCTACCAGGCCATACATATTCTTTCTGCTGACTTTATCTCCTCTCATCCTTTGCCTTGCATTCTTTTCACTAGCCACATTTGCCTTCTTGCTGTTCCAAGTCCATTCTGGTCTCAGGGATTTTGTGTTTATTCTTTCTCTGCGTGAACTGCTCATAGGGTCTTCACATGTCTTTCTCCTTCACCTGGTTAAGGTCTCTAATGTCACATTCTCAGGAGGCCTTCTCCAACACACTATCCAGAAGAGCCTACCCCTTCATAAGTCTCTATTCCCCTTACCGTGACTTATTTTTCTTCATGGGACTTAACTACCTGGAAGTATATATTTATTTCTTTTTTTTATTGTCTGTCTCTCTAGACTATAAACTCCTTGAGGATAGAGATTTTGTACTATTTACTGCTATAACCTTAGCACCAAGAGTAGGGCCTGGTGTATAGTAGGGCCTCAACAAATATTTATTGGATAAATGAATGAGTGAATCTATGCCATCTTGAAGATCCAATATATTCTAGGATCTCATCCTTCTCTTTTTTTAGCCTAATATTTAGGTAAACAAAGAAAAAAAAGAGGATTGCATGAGAAGATTTTATGATTCAGACATGGAGGTAGCTACATTAATTTTGTTTGCATTCCAGGGACCAGGCTGCACCCAACTGCAAAGGAGGGCAGGAAAATGCCATCTAAGTGTATGCTAAGAAGAAGGGGAAATGGGTTTGGTGTGATCTATTCATTTTCTGCCACAATATGCCCTTTTTTCATCATATATCTGTTGAACGTCTTTCCTTTCACACCTTCTTTAAATGAGACACGCAGAGTCCCCTCTCCTCACAGCATCCAGCTCTAAGTTGAAAAGATCTGGATGGTAAAGCAACCTCACCATCGGGTCCAGACATACTTCCTTGTCGTGTGATAACCTGTGAACTTTACCACATTATTTGCACATCCCCCATTTATAATATGCATATGCCCAATTTGTAATTGTGGACTTAAGAAAGCATATCCACAATAGGAACTTCTATTTGGAAACACATACAGTTCCTGGTCTATAGTATTTCTAAAATTCTGCTAAGCAGGCAGGCATTTTGAAGATCTTCCTTGAAAATGGGGAAAGTGCCTTGATTAAACTCTCATTTTATTATCCTGAAGGAATTCTTTTGTTCATTGATCTTCATAACCCCTGGCTCCACCTTCTGGGAGCTTCTTCCTTATCCATGATATTCCATGGTGGCATCTGAAGCGGGCATTGGGAATGTGCAGAAAAAAGTGAACATACAGTCCTGACTGCTCTCCTTAGAAAGGCCTGCTTACAAAGTTGGCCCATGGCTGGTATCTGCATACTTGGATTTGGGGAGGGTTTCCACATTCCCTGATAAGAGTGACTTATTGTACCTAAACCTATAAACACTATGGTTTATGCCAACTACCTGTTTTCCTTCTTGGAGTCTGGGGTTAGGTACATGCCAGGCAGAGGTTGCCTAGTGGCAGCTCCCGCACATAGGGTCTGAGTCTCAAACATGCTTACCTGGTTGGCAACACTTCACGTATGTTTTCCCAAGTTGTCGCTGAGGGAATTAAGCATGTCCCCTGTGAGAGGACTCCACTTGAAGAGGACTCCACTGCGAGAGGTCTTTTGGATGCTGTAACCAATCTCTAGACTTTGCCCCCTGCATCTTCTTTTTGCTGATCTTACTCTATGTCCTTTCACTGTATTAAATCATAGCTGTTATTATGACCATATGCTGAGAGCTGTGAGTCCTCCTAACAAATCATTAAACCTGAAGTTGGTCTTGGAGACCTCCTGACATGGGGAGTATACCCATCCTGAGACTACATACAGCTTGCTTAGCTTACTTCTTGCCTGATAACTGTTTTAAAGTGTCAAGAATGTCAGAGGTTCCTAAAATGAGGGTTGATTATTTCTTTGGCAAAACTAGTCCTTTTAAAACTTAATGACCTTCTTATCTACTTAGATTAAGTCAGTTTCAAGTGTTAATAACCACAACCAAAGTTCTTTCCTAGACCTACGGCTTTGCTTCTTCACCACACCTTTCTCTTTTTCAACTTAGTAATGGCTATGTGGAGAACATTTGAAATACTAGTTGGGAGGATTACAACCTTAATCTAATCTTTATTACAGGTCTGAGTTACTTTGTCCAAGTGAGAAATTTTTGGGGGCCTCTGCCCCTAAAAACATTTTCCAACTTATCTGTTGCTGTTGAGGCCCTTAAAGCAGTTATTTTTTTTCTGATAACCCAAATTCTGGCCTCTGCTTCCTTACATTTCTGCAGCCAAACTGCTAATTTTTTCCTGCACTTTCCTCTTTCTTGTAATGCCTTCCTAAAGGTAGCCAGCAGTGGAAATATACGCTAACATCCTGATGCCCACCACTTTCCCCAGAACTGCAGATTCAGTAATTACGTGGTCTCTAGGCCACGGTTCTGTACTACATTATTTGGTTGCTATATTCCCAGCCTTCAAAATCAATTTATTTGCCACTGCTGCCTACTACTAAGCCAGCGATGTATATTTTAGGGTTTTGTTACAGGAACACCCCACATCTGAAACAAGTATTAGGTCGGGTGCACACACAGCCCCCAAATCTTAGTGTCTTAAAAAAAGTTAAGTTTATTGCTCCCTCAAGTGATAGTCCAGCATAGGTGTTCACGATCAGTAACTCTTCTGTGTGGATGGTTCTCCTAGAAGCTCTCCTGCCAGCAGTGACTCAAGGACCTAGTCCCTTCCAATTGGCCGCTTTGTAGAGCGTTAACTCCTACATTCAGTTGTTGGATGTCTAGAGACAGGGTAGCACAGTAAGTGTTTTATGACCCTCTGCCCATATTCCATAGCCCAGATCTTAGTTCCAGTGTTGACTCTAACTGCAAAGGAGGCTGGGAAATGAAGTCAAACTGTGAATCCAGGAAGAAGAGTAAACAGGATGTAGTGATTATCCACCATGCCTTTCTAACGATCACTTCTTGCACTCATCTCTTTTACCCACTGACCTCTGGCTTCTTGGGTCTGCGTCTGGTTTCTCCTCATATGACTTCCCATTTTCACCCTTTCCTGCAAACACCCTCAAATTTGAAGTCATTTATAGTTTGGAATCAGCTAAATCCCCCTTCCTCTCCTGCTCACAACCCTCACTTCAGCCAGTTTAGCCTCCAGCCTGGACCGGCAGAGGTAAATTTGAAGAGAAGAAAAGTAGATATCCAAAACTCTCTTGCACATTTAGTGATAGAGTTCACGCTAGAAATTTTGTACCTTTAACATCCTAAGGTCCTGTAATTTGAATTCTTTCAGGTGTAAAAGGGAGACTTGGGGCTACAGAAAGCTACAGAGACAGAGCTAGAACTAACAGGTAAAAGTTACCAGGAGATAAATTTCTGCTCAGTTTAGCGGGTACTATAATGAGTTAACTGATAGCAGTTATATCTGCATGTAAACAGAATGTGCTGCTTCATACAATAGTAAGTTTTCAGTCACTGACAGCGAGTGTTCAAATTCAGGCTGATTAATCTCATACAGAGTTGTAAAAAGAAAACTGTACTGTAGTAGAAGGAAAAGAATTGATTTCTGAGGTCTTTCCAATTCAGGTTATTTCAGTATTTAGAATCTTGTTTTGTTTTGTTTAGGTCTTTTCAGAGTCCTACTTTGTATTGGAAAGTTTTCTCCAACCACATATAAAGCCTTTCTAGGTTAAAAGTTTCAATATTTTAGGGGAAAGAAGAGCTGCTTTCAGGGTCAATTTCCAGTCAAATTGGCGAAGTCTTCATCCAAGGAACTTACTCTAAGGCATTTTTTCCCTCTCATTTTAAATTTTTAACATTTATTTTAATTCATTTCTTTGTCTAAAATGAATAGCAACATATCAACTTATAAACCCCCTTAATAGATTTTAGTTACTAGACAAATGTTCACTGAGCTTAAGAAGTAGAAGAATATTTGGAAATAAACTTTGGTCGAGTGAAATGGAAATGGAAATCCACCTCATCCTTTCCCTGATACCAGAAGCTGTTTGAGAAGTAGTGACCATATTTTGAGTCTTTTGTTGAGGGTGATATGGCCATTCCCTTTTCTTCTCTTAAGAAAAGGAAAAAAAAATCTAATTGATAGAGAGGTGCTTTTAAGACCTGAATAAGGAAATAGACTACCATGCAAAACCATGCTTTTTAAAGGCTGAACTACAGAACTTGGAATTGGTGATAGGAGAGAATGATTTTCAGGGTCTCTGATATAGAAGTGCTCCATATTTCATGACTATTATCACCTATTAGTTGAGAATAGGATGATCACCTAAACTTTGTTAGGTGAGTCTCCAGCCCCATTCGGCTTCCTTTAGCAGTTTGGCCTCCCCTGCCCAGCATGTGCCTGACAGCCTCTGTGAAATCAGCATCCTAATCACTACACTGTTCTGACTCTCAAAGGAAGACCTGAACTCATTAACCTGTCTTCACCTTGAGTCTCTATCAGTTTTTCTATCGTTTCCAGGTTTCTGACTTTGCTGTCCCCTTTCCCATTGACCCTATCTCTGTCCTTTAAATTTAGCTCTTCCTTCTTCCTGATTACTCTGTTGGCTTTTCCCAAACAAAAATCTGTCTCTGCTGTAGAGCTCATTTGAACAACAATTTGAAACACAGAAAGCACAGAATAAGAAAGAAGTCCTTTAATCCTGTATAGGTTATTGTAATGCCTGGAAACATCCTAGAGTATATTAAGCAGATAATCAAAAAGTATTGGCAGAGTCCCCTCAGGGAGGGGGGAAAGAATATGAAACATTAAACCTTATCATCAGGGAATCCCCTGTTACTGTGTCAAAGTTTAGGGATACCCAAATCAATAGGCCATGCCCTCAATCATGAAGCTTATTCTTGTGAAGCTTATGTAGGTAGCAGAGAAGCTTAGACTACCTATAGGTATGCCTGACAGTTACTTCTGGAGAACCTCTTTTGTTGCTCAGATGTGGCTTCAGTCTTTCTAAGCCCAACTCTGGTAGTGAAATCATTGCCCTCCCCCCAATGTGGGACATGACATCCAGGGGTGAAAGTCTCCCTGGTGATGTGGGAGAAGACTCCCAGGGATGAATCCATACCTGGCACCATGGGATCAACAATTACATCCTGATCAAAAAGGAGAAAAGAAGTGTAATTAATAAAGTATCAGTGGCAGAGAGAGTGCAGATAGAGTTGAGAGGCTACTCTGGAGGTTGCTCTTACACAAGTTTCAGGTAGACCTTGCCTACCCCCAGCCAGGACCATTCCAGCCAACCCTAAAGAACACCTATGGCAATATATAAGATTTTACAAGGGTTCCATGTACTAGAGTAACTTTCCAGAAACCTAAAATCTCCAGATGGGTCCCTGGTTCAGATAAGTCCTGAAAACTAGCCCAGCCTCTCCAGAACATCAGATAGCTCTATTTCCTTACCCCATATTAGTAACAGACCCTTCCAATATCAAAAATTTAGAATTGCCATAGCCCAAACAATCCTAATGAGAGGTATGGAAAGATCAAAGGTGATAGTGGAATTTTTCATAGAAGATAGGACTTAACAAATGAATATGAATGCTAAATCATTAAATTGATATCTCTTTTAGTCTCCAGTATTTTAGAGCAGCTAGACGTAAAAACCTAAACTTGTGAAATTGTAACCCATGTCAAAGTCTGAAATGTGTTCTACAATTAAGTATGGTGCTGTGCTTTGAAATTTATAGCTTTTTCTGTATATATGTTATTATTCACAATAAAAGAAGGAAAAAAAGTCAATTGTGATGATAAAAAAGTATTTAAGCCCTCTAGTCTATATTCTGGAGCAGCTAGAAGGAAAAATAAGAGAGGATTGTAGGTAGCCTATGACAAACTCTACGATCTGTTCTTTAACCACTTTTTGAAGAGTGCTTTGTAAACTATTGCTTTTTTATTTCTTTGCTTTGTATCTATGTTATACTATACAATAAAAAAAGTTAAAAAAACAAAACAAAGCAAAAAACTACCTCTCTGATCCAGCACCTACACTTTGGGTTAACTCCCATATTGATAGTGCTGTCTTGACTTGAGCCAAGGATCCTCCTCCTTGGGGGTAACGCAGACCATAGTAGCTCTTTGTTTGTAAAAGTGAAATAAACATTGCATGTGGGTGATGGTTCTTGGTCTCTTGCTCCAAAGCAATTGAGATTTGTTTTTTCACACAGTCTTAGCAGAAGACTAATATATCTATACCCTACTTAAAGGCAATAATGAAGTAATAGGTGAAAATGAGGAAGAAGAAGCAATTCTCAAATACAATCACACTTCTGTCTGTCAAAATCCACTACTTAGAACAGATCTGAGAGTGAGAAGTGAAGCAAATGAGGTTTTTAACACATGCAGATGATGTTTGAAAATTCAGGCCCCCTAAAATGGTATATTTAATTTAGAACTTCTTTATTTACTTATTTTTGCTCTTAGTAATAATTGCAGTCACATAAATAACATATTATTTGAATGCTTTATGTATTTTAGCTCAGTTAATCCTGAGGGTAGTCCTGTGTGGAATATAATATTATTATCCCCATCTAACATATGATAAAAGTAAGACTTGGACAGATTCAGTCTGAAGAAGGAAAACTTACCCCAGGTAGTTGTAAGATTGGGACAAAATTAGCCATAGAATAAATAATCCTCTGCACTTACCCTAAGAAGAGCCTAAAACCACGCCTCATAAGTATGAGACTATTCCCTAAGTAATATAACTGCCTGCCAGAAAAAGTACAGAATTCTTTAAAGGAATACAAGAAAATCCAGCACTCAGCACCATAAATGAATGGCATCCAAACAAATATTGCTACATAAATGAAGAATCGGGAGAAAAATCTTATAACTAGCAGAAAAAACAGTCAATATAAACAGACCCTGAAATGACATAGATGATAGAATTAGAGACAAGTACATTAAAACATCTCTTATAACTGTGCATCATTTGCCCAGAAAACAACTCTTATAACTGTGCTTCAATTTGCTGAGGATAGAAAGGAAGACATGAACATAATTAGGAATGACATAAAAGATATAAAAAAGAAAAGAAATGGAACATTTAGAAATAAAAAATCCAATAGCTGAAATAAAACTTTTTCTTGATGGTATTAACTGCAGATAAGACCCCACAGAAGAAAAAAGTCAGTGAACTTGAAATCGTAGTAACAGAATTAACCAAAATGAAGCAGAGAGAGAGAATAAAAGAATATCAAAGATAAACAGAGGTTCAGTGACCTATAGGATAATAACAAAGGGCCTAATATAATTAGAGGCTCAGATTTTGGGGGACAATGGAAAAGAAAAAATTTTGAATAATAACTGAAAAATCTCCAAATTTAATGAAAACTGTGCACCCACAATCCAAGAAACTTGACAGAACCCAAGCAAGATAAACATACACACATACACACAAACATATACTAAGGCACATAATAAGAAAATGTTGAAAAACAGTAATAATGGGAAAGTCTGAAAAACAGAGGGGAAAAAGGCATTACATACAAAAGAATGAAGAATGATGGCAGGCTTCTTATGTGAAGTTGTGCAAATCAGAAATATTTTATTTCACTTCTTAATAATTAATTTGTAATTATTTAAAAATTTAATTGTAGGAACATATAGATACAATACAGAATTTCCTGTTTTAATTGTTTTCATATATACAATTTAGTGATATTTATTACATTCACAGTATTGTACTACACTCTCCACCATCCATTACCAAAAGTTTTTCATCACCCCAAACAGAAATGGACATACCCATTAAGCAGTAACTCCTCATTCCTCTGCTACCACCCAGCCCTAGTAACCTGTAATCTACTTTCTGTATTTGCTTACATTGGGTATTTCATAAAAATGAATTAATATAATATTTGTCCTTTTGTGTCTGGCTTTTTCACTCAACATGATGTCTTCAGGTTTCATCCTTGCTGTAGCATGTATCAGAGCTTCATTCCTTTGTATGGCTGAACAATATTCCATCATATGTATATACCAAATTTTATTTATTCATTCATCTGTTGATGGACACTTGGGTTGCTTCCACCTTTTGGCTATTGTGAATAATCCTACCATTTACCTTGTATAGATTTCAATTTAATAGTGTTAAACTGCTGGAAAAAAGTGTCAATCTAGTATTCCATATCTAGTAAAATATCCTCAAAGAAGGAAGGAGAATTAAGAATTCTTTTAGACAAAGAAAACTGAGAGCACTCATTGCCAGCAGACCTATATTACAAAAAATGTTAAAGGAAATTATTCAGATAAAAGGAAAATCATACCCCATGGGAATCTGGACTATACAAGGAAGTGAAGAATACTAGAAATGATACAAATTTGGATGAACATAAACTTTTCTCTCATATTTTACTTTCTTTCAGAGATAACTTGTTAAAGCAAAAATAGTAACAATGTCTAGTAGGTTTTATAAAATATGTAAAGGTAAAATGTGTAATAACAGTAGCTCAAAGGATGGGGCTGGGGCAAAAGGAAGAATGTTGCTGCAAGGATCTTATACATGAAGTGCTACATTATTTGAAGGCATTGTGATAAGGTACATAGTGTAGTCATGAGAGCATCTGTTAAAAAGGATTTTAAAAAAAGTTTTAGCTAAAACACCAGTAGTGGATATAAGATGAAATCCTAAGAAATACTTAGGTAATCCCAAAGAAAGCAGGAAAATATGAAAAAAAGAATAAAGAACAGATGGGACAAATAGAAAATAAACATTAGTATGGTGAAATTATGCCTAACCATATTGAAAATTACATTCAATATAAATTATTTGCTCCATTTAAAAGGGAAGGTTTATTAGATTAGATAAAAAAGCAAGAATCAACTAAAAAAGCAAGAATCAACTCTGTATTATCCTCAGGAAGCCCTCTTTAAAAGTAAATATATAAGTAGGTTAAAAGTAAAAGGATAGAAAAATATATACCATATAAACACTAAATGAGAAAGCTGTTAATGGCTTTATGAATATCAGAAAAATTGGACTTCAGAACAAGTATTGGATCAAAGGATTAAAGATGGAAATTTTATGATGATAGATTGGTTGATTCATCAAGAAGAACCTTACCTGATGCCAGAACTGATAGAAGTGAAAAAAGAAATTGGCAAACTTACAATTAAAAGTTGGAGATTTCAGCAACCCTGTAAGTAATTGATAGAATAAATAGAAAGAACAGCGGGAAGGATATAGAAGTATTTAACAAAACTATCAACTGCTTGCACTTAATTGACATTTATAGAGCACTGAATCCACCAACCACAGAAAACATTTTTCATATGCACGTGGAAGTCACCAAGATAGACTGTATGCTAGGCATAAAACAAGTTTGAGTAAATTTGAAAGGGTAGAAATTATAATTATTGCTGATAAAGGGTCTTACCTCCGTGTTGATGGCTGCTAACTGGTAAGGTGGTGGTTGTTGAAAGTTGGGACAACTGTGGCAATTTCTTAAATAAGATTGCTACATTGACTGTTCCTTTCATGGAGGATTTGTTTCTAGATGTGATGCTGTTTGATGGCATTTTACTAACAGTAGAACTTCTTTTAGAATTGAGGCCAATCCTTTCAAACCCTGCTACTGCTTTGTCAACTAAGTTTATGTAATATTGTAAATCCTTCATCGTCATTTTCAACAAAGTTCCATAGCATCTTCACCAGGAGTAGATTTTACCTCAAGAAACTACTTTCTTTGCTCATCGATAAGAAGCATCTCCTCACTCATTCAAGTTTTATCATGAGATTGCAGCAATTCAGTCACATCTTCAGCTCCAGTTGTAGTTCTTTGGCTCCTTCTCCCACATCTGTAGTGATTTCCTCCACTAATGTCTTAAGCCCCTTAAAGTCATCCATGAGAGTTAGAATCATTTTCTTCCAAACTCCTATTAATGTGGCTATTTTGACCTTGTCCCATGAATCACTAATGTTCTTCATGGCATCTAGACTGATGAATCCTTTCCAGAAGTTTTCCAATTTACTGTGCCAAAATCCATCAGTGGTATCACTATCTATGACAGCTAGTCTTACAAAATATATTTCTTAAATAAAAAGACTTGAAGTCTACTCCCTGTTGCATGAGCTGCCGAATGGATATTGTACTAGCAGGCACAAAAACAGTATTAATCTCATTGTACGTCTCCGTCAGAGCTCTTGGATGACCAGTGCATTGTCAATTAGCAGTTTTATTTTGAAAGGAATCTTTTTTTTTGACCACTAGGTCTCAACAGTAGGCTTAAAATATTAGATAAACCATGTATTAAATGTTATGCTGTCATCTTGTCTTTTTGTTCCATTTCTGGAGCACACACAGGGTAGATTAGCGTAATTCTTAAGAGCCCTACGATTTTTGGAATGGTAAATGGGCTTGGCTTCAACTTCAAGTCACCAGCAGTATTTGCCCCTAACAAGAGCATCAGCCAGTTGTTTGAAGCTTTGAAGCCAGGCATTGACTATCTATCCCCTGTAGCTGTATGGCATGTTCTTCCAATGGAAGGCTGTTTGGCAGCCAGGCATTGACTATCTATCCCCTGTAGCTGTATGACATGTTCTTCCAATGGAAGGCTGTTTTGCCTGCGTTGAAAATCTGTTGTTTAGTGTTCAGTGATCTCAGTTTGCTGCGGCTTTTACATTAGCACTTGCTGTTTCACTTTGTACTGTTATGTTAAAAAGGTGGCTTCTTTCCTTAAACCTCATGAACCAACTTCTGCTAGCTTCAGACTTTTCTTCTGTAGCTTCCTCACCTTTTTCAGCCTTCATGGAATTGAAGAGAATTAGGGCCTTGCACAGGATTAGGCTTTGGCTGAAAGGATAGTTGTGGCTGGTCCGATTTTCTCTGCGACCACCAATACAATTCTACATATCGGCAGTAATGGTTCGCTTCCCTGTCATCCATGTGTTCACTGGATTGTACATTTTAATTGTACGTTTTAATGTCCTTGCAGAATTTTTCCTTTGCATTCACAGCATGGCTAACTGTTTGGTGCAATAGGCTTAGCTTTCGATCTATCTCTGCTTTTGACATTCCTTCCTCACAAAGTTTAATCATTTCTAGCTTTTAATTTGTAGTGAGAGAATTATGCGACTCTTCCTTTCACTTGAAAATTTAGAGGCCATTGTGAGGTAATTAATTGGCCTAATTTCAGTATTGCTGTATCAGAGAGAAGGAGAGGCCCGAGGGGAGGGGAAAAGGTAGGTTATGGACAGTCAGTGGAGCAGTCAGAATTTAATTTATCACTTAAATTCACTGTCTTATATGGCACAGTTTGTGGTGCCCGTTACAATAGTAACACCAAAGATCCCTGATCACAGATCAGCATAACAGAAATAATATTAAAATATTGTGAGAATTACCAAAATATGACACATGCATGAAGTGAGCACAGGCTGTTGGAAAAAGGTGCTGATAGAGCGCTCAGCTCAGAGGCCACAAACCTTCAATTGTTACAGATGTGCAATAATTGCAAAACACAATAAAGTGAAGCACAATAGGGTAAGGTAAGGTATGCCTGTATCTATTTTAAAAATTATATTGCTAATTAACCAGTCCCCAAAAGACAACTTCAGGCCGTCCATGTTTTAGCTGGTGAATTCTGTCAAACGTTTAAAGAAGAAATAATTCAGAAAGTAGAGGGAGAGAGAATACTCCCTAACTCATTTTAGGAGACCAGCATTATGCTGATACCAAAACCAGGTAAAGACATTACAGAAAATGAAAACTATGAAAAGTATCCTTAATGAACTTAGATGAAAAAATTAACAAAACATTAGCAAACAAAATGTAGCAGGATATAGTGGTTCAGTGGTAGAATGCTCACCTTCCATACCCGAGACCCGGGACCATTCACCTAAAAAAAAAAAAATAGAAAGAAAAATGTAGCAGGATATAAAAAGTGGGTTTATTCCAGGTATCAAATTATTTTAACATTTAAAAACCTGTGAATATAACTTTAAAAATAAAGGAAAAAGAGGGGGGGGCCAAGATGGCGGCTTAGCAAGGTGCGCGTTTTAGTTCGTCCTCCAGAACAACTACTAGATAACCAGAAACAATACAGAACAGCTCCCGGAACCACGATAGTGACCAAACACACAGCGCGCCCAGAACGGGAGCAGCTTAGACCGACGGCAACTGGCCGGATCTGTGAGTTCCCCAAAGCCGCGGCGGCCGGCGCACCTCCCCCATAGGCGGCTCCGCGGAGAGAAAGGAAATAGTAGCAGAGATCGAATCCAAACGACCGCATTCGCGCACTCGCCGGATCTGTGAGTTCCCCAAAGCCGCGGCGGCCGGCGCCCGGCGCCCCCCCCC
>PVIY010019811.1:0-45193 GCA_004026745.1 Myrmecophaga tridactyla
GCAGGCTTCCCAGCTCACCTCCTAGCTGAATCTCAGTGTGCCCCTTCTGATTTCTGATTTGTTGAAGTCTTGTCCTGGATGGAGGCATGACTTGCGAATGCTCTGGCTTTGTTTTCCTCTGTTCCTCTAGCAAGCTGGGCAGCATTTATGCAGAAGTAGCAGCAATTGAGAGCTCACGGTTGTTCAGGCCTCAGCTGAGCTCTTTGCTTGCACTTTCCATTTCCACAGTAACCTCAAGAGGTAGGCTATCCTCATTGGGTAAATAAGGCAACTGAGGCCTAGGCAGGAGACTTCAGGCTTAAGTAAGTTGCCCAAGGTGGCCCAGCAGAGTTGGGAATTGATACAAGCTGACCCAAGAGCTGTGCTCAAATACCTAGTACTGACTTAGAATTTTAGACCAGGTTGAGCTACAGAGGTATCGTTTCCTCCAACTTGCCCCAGCTCTGGATTTAAGTTATTGGATGATGGGGCACTGGGGCCAAACAACACCCTGAGCTCAGCTGCACTATTGTTTATTTAAGAATAAAAAGTGCTCAAGGTGATAGTTTGCTGGAAGCAATTGTCTCTTCAGCTCAGATAAGAGAATGGTTGGGGGTGCGGGGTGGTGGGGAAACTGCCAGTTCTCAACAATCACCCCAGATCTTTGGCTGTTGCATCTCTTGATGTTTATGTGAATTTAGAGGCCCATGTTTTAATTTGACACTATCTTTGGGAAATCTAATTAGCAAGTCACAGGGTTTCCGTCTGCTGATCCTCCCAGAAAGCAATTGTATATACAGTAAACACAAGCCAGAAGCAGTGAAGACCAGGGAGGAGACACCCACGTCCCGGGGCAAGAGTGCTGACTCAACTCTGATGAGTCAGATGCACAGATGCACAGGTAAAGGATGGGCAAGACTGAGCCTCCTCCTTCTGCTTGTGGAACAGAGATGAAGGCCCCACAGACCCCATCCAGATCAGAGAACAAGCCATGGTTAGATGTAATTGGTAACGGCAGTTTCACTAAAGATCCTGCAGGGCTGAGATGGAATTTCCCTTCAGTCCTAACTATTGATCCAAACATTGATACACAGCAGTTGTTCCACGATTGTTTCGAAATATGGCATCTGTACAAAACGTGCATCAATTTAGGACAACAAAGCAGGCTAAACAGTCAGGCAAACCTACATATGAAACTTACTTCACATCACCTTCTATACAGGTTTCCTCATCTGAATACACGGAGTTGATAAGTGCTGTCCTCACTGAAGGGCTTTGCTAACTAGTAATCTGTAAACAAAGCATTTAGCAGGGAGTTCGCATTTAGGAGCTGCCATTAGCATCATTTATTCAATGAACTCTGACTGAGCATCTGCCCATAATCACATTAGTTACTGTTTGTTGTATGGGTATAGTAGATTTCAAACATTTTACACTCATCGATTATTTCTATTCTTCATAAAAACAGTGTAGGGCATGTTTGAAGAAACGGCCAAATTTGGATTGAAACAATTTTCTGTTTCCTTTACAACATGATTTTTTGGGAGCATTTAACAATTCTAAGGTGCTAAGGAGAATGTAGGATCTAAGAGGGAAGTGGAATAAATTTGCCTAAATGTTAGGCAAAGTTTCATTGACTATCTTTCAAAAAATGGAATTACTTCAAATTTCAGTTTTTACAAGACCACTACCATTGTAGGACCCTCTGTTAATTATTTATTATGAATAGCAATTAGTGTTTTGGAAAGGTAAATCTACTCATATGGATCCAAATTAATTTTAGGTTTGCATGCATATTGAGATTACTGGAGACAAGTTTCTTCAAGAAAGCATTTTATCAAACAGTACCCATTTCCTCATTCCTCTCGGAGTATATACTTCTCTTTTTCAATTGTTGAATGCCCTTGTAAATTATCTCTTTAAATATCACTTAAAAACATTAAGTCTGTGTGGCAATCACAAATATACATCTACAGGACAAACTGAACCAAAACAACCACCTTTATATAATCCAAACAGAGACACATGGCTTTGGATATAATTTCCAGTAACGACCTCATTCATAAGTGCCTAAAGGAAGGAGTCACAAATTCTTAGAAAGAGGTGAAAATCACGTGCTTTGAAAAAATGGAATAAATGACTCAAAAAAGATGTTTTAAAACTGTTGATGAAGATTTTGAAAAAAAATTTTTTTTATGAAATATCAGTGGGAAAATGCATTATTTCTAAATTACTCTCATTTAATTTAATGTAGGGGTTATAAATATATGTTACTATGTCAATAAATTTAAAAAGAGAATCTTTACCCATAAGAGTGCTTTCTTTCATGTAGGAAATGAAAGTCCCTTTCAATGGGGAATTCATGCTTACTTGGTACAGAGTTTCTCTTTGGGGTGATGGAAAAGTTTTGGTGGTGATGGGAGCCCAACATCGTGATGTGACTAACAGCACTGAATTGCATATTTGAGCATGGCTAAAAAGGGAAATTTTAGGTTGTATATATGTTACAAGACTAAATATTTTTTAAAAAATCCATAGGTCTCTACAACAGAATCAGTGAACCCTAATATACCCTATGAACTATAGTTAATAGTATAATCATAATGATATGATAATGTTTCATCAATTTTAACAAAGTTACCACACCAATGGCAAAGGTTGAGAAGGAAATCTGAGTGTGAGGAGAGGGTATATGGGAACTCTATATTTTTTGCATGATTTTTCTGTAAACCTACAACCTCTCGAACAAAAAATAATTAAATCCTTCTCTTGTTAATGACATTTATTAACACGATTTAGATGTTTGCCACTGCATACTGCTGAAAACAAACTCTAGGTTAGTTGTACTTGTGGATATAAACACTAATCGGATACCAGTTCTAACTTCAAGACACCGACAGAATAGTAGAAATATATGGGCTACTAAAACCAAAAGTAGTTATTATATATGATAAGAAGTGACAAAGCCATAAGAGAAGTTATAAGTAAACTATTTTAGGAATTCAATGGGAGAGATTTCAAACTAAACCACAAGTATGAGCACTAATAGATTTCCTTCTGTGTGTTTTATTTTTTGTTTATTTTTTGTCTGTTTCTTTGGGTGTTTGAAAGTTTGAGGTTTAGTGAGGAGAGTAAGCAGAGGTGACTTGAAACTTATCCATACCATATTAATTATGTCACAGCTGTCTGTTGAATTGGATTCAGGATTAAATGCATAACTGCAATCAACCCAAATCTGCCAAAGAAGTTATGATGGATAATTTTATATCTGTTATCCTTCCAAGGCTGTCACATTCTCCTGATGTTTCTTAATTATTCTTAGATGATATAAAAGCAATATTACATAAAAGCAATGGGAACATTAACACTCAACCCTGGGAATAAAGACGACTTTTCTAAAGAGGATGGAATACTTAGGTCAATAGCAAAACCATTCTATGTCATTGTGCACTCCATAATCTTTTCATAGCATTTCCATACAGCTATTTAGATTTTCAGCATCCTAAGAAAAGATGGAAGAAGTACGAGTAATAGATTACAATCTTTTATAATTCACAAAAGAATTCCATCCGCAGTCTCTGGAAAGACCCTCTGGTCCTATCTGAACATTATCAGTGATTCAGAAATATTCATTTTCTGAAGCTTCTCTCTCTTCTTTTGTTTATTATGGTGATAATATTGTTTCTCTTAAACTGAATTGTCTTCCCTCCTTATAAATCCCACTTGCTCATTTAAATCCTTCTGCCGCATTGCAGAATGAGCATATGCATATGATGTTCATATTTTAAACACATTATCTAAGAACCCTCAGAAAAGTGGGGGGAATCAGAGTAAAGTTAAGTATATTGGAATGTTGCCTGGCCTATAACATTTCACAAGAAATCATACCCACTGTTGCCTGAGTTTTAGGCAAGAGAATGGGCACCAAAACAGTTAAATTTTGTTTGGAAAATAACAAAGAGTTGATTAGCACTATGCGATAAATCCTTCATATTTTGTTGCAGTAATGATGCTGCCCAGAGGGGGAAAAAAAGTCCAACAAATAAATGCGCTAGTACACCGTTCTGAGACTACAAATGAGTGAAAAAGTTACCCAGCTCCAAATAGCCTGCCTGATTTTTTTTTTTTCTCCACTTACCAACCCACTATAAGTGAGCTATAACCTACTCACTTAAAAGTATGTAACAGACAGGCTTTCTAGGGTGCTCATGATTGTGTCAAGCTTCTTTGCTCTTCAGCTAGAGCTAACCTCAGCTGGAGTTTCATTTCTCCCTTGGCTGTGAGCTCTTATGATGAATCAAGGCTTTAATGTATTTGCGATTGTCTTTTTTTTTTCTTTTTTTTAGCATTATTATTTTCATTGGATGCAAGCAGATGTATTTTCTTTTATCCCAAGCAAATGCATGACATCTGGTCATTTTCCTCCCTTCGAAAAGGCATTCTGCCATGGCTGAGCCTCGATTGCACAGTTGTTAAACAGCAGGGATTATCAGGCAGGACAGTATTAAGTGGTATTTAACAGCAAGACCAAAGTTCTCTGTCAAATGCCTGACTTAGGGCCGCTTGATTGTTAGCATCCCAGCCCGAGACCTTTTGCACGGGGCCATTTTTCATTCTGACAACAAACTACTGCGGCTATCCAGGGTTGCTTTGCTGGAGCTGACAGTTAAGTATTTCTGTGGCAGAAATATTGCCACAGTATAGGGGATCGGGCTGGGGAGGGGAGATGTTTTTATCCCTTTTCACTCCAAGTGCAATGGCATTCCAAGCAGTAGGTGTCCTAAGTCAATGACTGGTTAATCTATTCAGTATGATCCTCGGTCTTGGGTGGGAGGGGGCAGAGGGTGGGGGGACATTGGGCCTCACGATGCGATTGTCTGAAGGGTGCATTACCTTCTCCAGCCCTTCTTAGCAGGTTCCCATTGGCATAGGCTGGGGAGGGTGATCCCTGAGACTGTCAATTTCAGTATTATTCTCTAAAAGGTTTTTTATTGAGGGGGTAGAGGGGGAAGGGAGAGGTGGTTGACACGTCCCTAAAGTTCAAGTGCAACCATTTTATGACCGCAGTAAAACATCAGTTATGGGAAGTATGATATGATGGGTGCAAAGGCAGGAAATAAAAGAAAGAACTTAATGAAGGTTTAATCTTCTGGGGAATTTGTGCCCCTCAGCGGCATAAATCGAGTGATCTAAAACTAAATTTTCCTGTCAAAGCAGGCATTGAGTTCATGCAAACTTTACAGCTATACTAGAAAGGAATATATATATATATTTAAGTACCTATTTCTATTCTTAAGTGGGTACCTACAGTTGCTGATGGAGGCTGAGATGTGCACGTGGTAAGTTTCTTGGAGAGCTGATTGCTTCTCTGAACAGAGTGCATGATGGGGGGGGTTATATAAGCATGGTTCCCAGCACAGTTAGTTGTTTGGGCCTCACTTTAGCTACATGGATCTGGTATTTGATTGGCTGATAGTCTAAAAACATCTTTGGAAATTGCACATCATGTAGCTCCATCTGGGATCTGGGATGCAAAGTCAACATCTTGGCTTTTTATCTTGGCTCATGGTTGGGACGTGGCTCACAAACTCTGGTACGGTGAGGCATAATAGAAACTGGAGGTCTTATGCACAAGCCTGAGCGGACTTTCCCAGGGTTCCAGAAATTAAAAGCGTGGTTTTGGTCCAAGGAGTAAGCAGAGAAAATAACTAAGACGAGGAGAAGAGCCATGTTGGATAAAAGATGCCGTCCAATAGATGCCCTGGTCACAGTCTCACTTTTCTGACAACAGCTGCACTTGATGAGTGAAACCCACACTCATGCAAGTCAGGGAGTCTTGGTTTGCTCAGCCTTTCTATCGTGTTCTTCATTAGTGCAGCACATCTGGCCCTTGATCAGAGATGACACTGGGAAACTTTACACTCCACGGGAGGACCTTTTCCAATTGATTAGGTCTCTTCAGCAACAAGTCATGAGCAAAATATCTTCATAGGCATGCGGAGTCTTTGCGGAATATGCATTCTGTCTGGGATATATAACATATCTGTGAGATGGACTAAAACATTATGTGATAGAGGGAAACAATCTCTGATATATATGATGATAAAAAAACAAAAAGAACATCAACATTTAATTGTTGGAAGAATGGTGATAGTTCCTTTCTCAGATCGAGTTCAAATGATTAAATCTTCAATGGAAAGGGCATTCTCCAGGCCTTTTTTTCATGTCTGAGGGATTAGTTACATCTCAGTAAAGGAAAAGTTTAAGGAAACATATACCAAGATGTTGTTGTTTTGACCTGGGCCGGCTCCGGAAATCGAACCCAGGTCTCCGGCATGGCAGGTGAAAACTCTGCCTGTTGAGCCACCATTGCCCACCCAAGATATTGTTTTCTAAAAGTTCAATTTAGTAACTGGTATGATGATGATAAAAAATGTGTTTGTGACACCAGCTTAATGATTTATGATTATGAAATGGTCTCATTTAGTCTTGTAAGTCGTTCTATGAAACATTTTCAAATCCTTGCCTTATCAGTTATGAGCAATTTTATTTAGCTATCTAAATACTCCAGTGTAAAATGAGAATAATTACAGCTCATTCACTGTAAGGTTGGCTCATGGATTTAATGAAACAATGCCTTTAAGCTGTACTGGCATTTAGTAAGTGTTAAATAAATGCAAGGTCTTATTATTATCAGGGGGCAACAAAAGCAGCAACAAATTCTTGTATCTTGAAATGGAGGGAGTTGACTCAACATGGTGGAGGGGGGCCAGGAAGGACAGAAAAATATCTATAATTAATTTTATTTTTTCAACACGCACTAGATATTTACTTAAATTGCAAAAGTTCTAACTTGTGAAACTGAGTATTTTTAACAATTCTCCTTTGCTAATTGAATTAAGCCTAGTCTCATTTTCCCATGTATTTGAGGCCCTCTGAATTATATCTTTGAAACTATCTTTCTCACACTTTATAATAAATGTAGAGCTGCACCAGATGCTTATTTGGCTAAGTGCAGCGTGGTCTGAAACTATTGCCAATATTTGGCCAAAACTGAGTTAGAAGCAGAAGTCAATGATCATTACTTTGAAAATGACTTCTGGGATATGAGGATAAATATGATATTTTATCAAAAAGTCCTATTATTATTAGATTTTATCATTAAAAATTATAGTTGCTAAATATTTACATTACTTTATGCCCCAGGAACAGTTGTTTCTTAGCAATTGCCAGTTGCTAGATTGTTTGTTTTCTTAATTACATGTTTGCAATAATAAATAGATTCCCACTTTCAAATGGTATATTGTAAAGTTAGTAACTTTTTCAATAACAATGAATATAATGTAAGACTTCAATAGTGTATTTTCTTGAAGGAATTTTGCTAAGATTTGTTTACTTAAACGTAAATCTCAAAACCCCTTCGTCATTAACTATTGAATATTGTAGGCAGTTTATAAGTAGTCATTTCAATTCATTCATTTGTTTGTTTACAAATTTGATGTCTAAAAATTCAAAACTACATGGAATTGTCTCCTTAAAGTATTCTTGTAAAATCTGTGATTTTGAAGTTTGATTAAGTAATTGAAGTAAAATATATCTGG
Organism: Myrmecophaga tridactyla; assembly: GCA_004026745.1. Classification (NCBI taxonomy): domain Eukaryota; kingdom Metazoa; phylum Chordata; class Mammalia; order Pilosa; family Myrmecophagidae; genus Myrmecophaga; species Myrmecophaga tridactyla. The sequence goes on from PVIY010019811.1 coordinate 7,581, forward strand.
GTACCTCATTTTTCTCTAACACTTTCTTTCTCACATCTTGACATTTTTAATTAATAAATCAAAGATGATTTATTATTGGTGTTGTATTGGGGGGTTGTTTGTTGCTCTTTTTACCTTTCTGTTGTATTTGCTTTTGAAGCTTAGGTTTTCTCTTGCATTAACTTTTTTAGTAGCTTTGACATCTTTTACTTCCTTCTCACAAGATTGAAATACTGAATGTAGCTTTTCTTCTTGAAAAATTCATGGCTTAAGTTTAATTCACTTAAAAATAATTGCATTTTAAAGGGCATTTTATTTAATGTAGAAATGATACATTTATCCCTTTCTCTTATTTTGCCTTAGGATATTATTTAATTTTTATGAACATTTCATTAAATTTTCTAGTTATGCTCTTTTTTTGGATATTTGCATTAAATGCCAGTCTAGTTATTGTTTCTTTAATTATTTGAAAGTTCCTAATTATTTTTGAACATTATATTAATATTTATCATAATCACTAATTAGTATACTGCTTTATTCTTAAAATAATGAGTAATTATAAGATATAATTTACCTGACAAATGGACTTTTAAAACATAAACACATAAGGAGATATTTGTTTCAAGTAACATCTAGAATGAATACCCTATTTTGCTGGTTCTCAATGGGGAGTGATTTTGCCCCCTGGGGATATTTGGTAATATTTGGGGACATTTTTGTTGGCATTACTAGGGGAAGGGTGTGTTACTAGAAATTAGTGGGTAGAGGCCAGGGAAGCTCTAAACACCCTACAATGCACAGGACAACACCCCCCCACAACAAAGAATGATCAAGTCCAAAACACTGATAGTGCCAAGATTGAGAAAGTCTGCTCTGCTTGAAATAAAATATTTGAACTCTATCTCAAAATAAAATAAATCTGAATGTCATGCTTTGTTCATGTCACTGACATTGGCATCCTAATTAAATAGGAGGATAGTCTACAAAATCAAACAATCATTGATCAGGCACGAGCTCATGAGCTCCAGAAAAGTCACTGAAGTAGCCATTCCTCAATTTGACTTTCCAAAGCCTGAGGCTGAACCTGGGTGCACAGATAATGTTTTCTACTTCATAAATAGTGAAATAACTGAACTCTGTTTTTTGCCCACCTGTGCTCTGTGCTTTGCTGCTTCCACTACACTGTGCAAGTCGTTTCTCAAGCTGGAATACCCCTGCCGTTCCATATCTGCATGGAGACATTTCATCCAATTATCAGGCCATCTCCAATATCCTCTTTCTTAATTATTTCTTTTTATCCCCAAAGGAGATCATGGCTTTCATTTTAAGCTCTCAATTCTTTCTTCACATTTCTCTTATGGCAGCCAACCATCTATCTTGATTCATAGCCAATATATTGACATTATGTCACCACGCTCCATTAACAAAGACATTGGAAACTACTAATTGTTAAACTATTCTCAAGACTGCTTTGTGACTGGCCATTATGCTGCTAACCACTTTTATATGTAGGCTATCCCTGTTGTCCAAACTTGTCTAATCATAAGAATCATTTTCCTAGGTATTGTTCTTGAAAATTCTGATTTTGAATGGCTAGAGGAAGATACAAGCTCTTCATGATTAAGATGCACACCTTTGATGCTTGTAATGAGATCAGCTTAAGGAAAAACCTTATAGCTCTTGATCCTCAAAACAACTCTGGGGGGAAGTGTGCCTATTAGAAAAGGTTTATGTACTGTAGAAGAGCCATGTTTTAATCCTAATCAACTTGTGGGAGCAATGGTTTCTTCTAATCCTTATTTAGTGCTGTATGTTGGAAATTTTCATCAGCTTATCTCCTTAGAGATATGACTCAATCAAGTGTGAGTATTAAACTTGATTAGGTGGAAGTGTGTCTCCACCCATTCCACGTGGGTGTTGATTATTTTACTGGAATCCTTTAAAAGAGGAAGCATTTTGGAGAAAGCTTCAGAATGTTGCAGAACCGCAGAACCATAAAGCAGAGAATCTACCAGCCATTAACTTTTGGAGATGAAGAAGAAAAATGCCTCCTGGGGAGCTTCATGAAACAAGAAGCTGGAAGAGAAAGCTGGCAGACTTTGCCGTGTATTCTTCCAGTCAAGAGAGAAACCCTGAACATCATCAGCCTTCTTGAATCAAGGTATCTTTCCCTAGATGCCTTAGATTGGACATTTCTATAGATTTATTTTAATTGGGACATTTTCTCAGCTGTAGAATTATAAACTTGCAGCTTATTAAATTCCCCTTTTTAAAAGCCATTCTGTTTCTGTTAAATCACATTCTGACAGCTAGCAAACTAGAGCAGGAAGTTTCTGTCATTATCTCCATTTTCCAGATGTTTGGAAGCTGTGGCTTAAAGAAGCTAAATAACTTGTGCATGCCCATACAGCTAGAAAGTGACTGGGATTGGATTTAGAAAGCCTGACTCTAGACCTTGTTTTATTAAGTACTGGGCTGTGCTGAAGTTTTTGCCGTAGCTGTAGAACATGGCATGCTAGTACTCAATAAATACTTTTTGCATTGAATTTTGTAGAAGAAAATCTAGAAGTAGCTCAATCACTCATTGGAAAATAAAGTTAGGATGGAAGGAAAGCCAGAGAAGCAGCAACAACAAACAAACAAAAGTATATTTGCAGCATATACTTGTGGAACTATAATTAAGATCATGAAGATAACAACAGGTCCAAATTCTACTTGAAAATTTTCTGTTGCTATTATACACGGTAGCAGTGATTATGCATGATTCCTTTTTTTTTTTACCTAGATTGCCTATTATTTGGGTCCAGGACAGAACTTTCTGCCATCAGCACCAGTCTATTATGGTCAACATTAAAAAACTAATGCAAATGTCAATGTTTTGATGATTAGTGTTCTTGGGGATTAAAAAGTAAACCCAAGAGCAGAAAACAATAAATAATGTACAAGTCAACAAGTCATGCACACTAATACCTATACCTACCAGTTCACGTCCTCAAACATTTACATAACAAAAAAAACAACTTTAAGAACAAGTCTAGGTAAACATCCATAATCTTATCTTTATAAATAGTATATACTAAATAAAACTTCTAAGTTCCTTTTTGGGAAATCCAGACTGATTCCTCAGAGAAACAAAGCTACATATTTTGGTGCTGAGTTCTCTGGCTTGTCCCTAAAGCTCAATTTTGTCACTATCCAGCTGGACTTTAGGATGTGAGGAACGCTGCATACTTGTATGTTTTATGGGAGGATAGACAGCAAGTCTTACCAAAAACAAACCAAAGTAAATTGGTCACCATTGTTCCAGTCTCTAAAAGAGGATACCCCCCGCTCTTCTCCTCCTTGCTTCTCACCTCTCTCCCCTCATTGCGTCCAGGTGTCTGCTGCAGATTGTCACCTCCTCTTACTCTGTTTTATTTTACTTCAAAACGTAATATTACCTGAAACTGTGTCATCTGTTTGGTAACTTGCATGTTTTTTTTAATTTGCTTATTTATTCATCTCCTCTCCTAGAGAAGCAAACACTTATGGGCTCACAATTTCGGAAGCCAGAAGTCCAGCATCAAGATATCAGGAAAGCTTGTTTGTTCCCCAAAGATTGTGGCATCCTGGTACTGGCTGTCTGCAATCCTTAGGGCTCCTTGGCTTTCCCAATATTTGATAATATTCTCTCCTTTCTGGCTTCTGTGACTTCCAGATTTTCTTTATAAGGCTTCCAATGATCAGGATTATGCTCCAACCTCATTTAGTTGGGTCATTCCTCACTAAAAATAACATTTTCTAGAGGTCCTGTTTATAACGGATTCGTACCCAAAGGAATACAGATTAAGATTAAGAACATGTCTAAATTGGGGTACATAATGTAATCTACCACACTCCCCAAGAATGCCCTACTTTGGTTCATGCAGTTCCCCAGACAGAGTAGTCTACAGGAGACCTGTCTCAAATGATGTCTCCTCCCCAAATAGTAAATCTAAATGCTCATGATTTAGACTATTTTACTTTTAATAATCAAGTTACTTCCAATTAGGGAGGTACACATTGGGATGAGGGAACAGGAAAACACAGAAAAGCAAATGGTCAAAGAATGGTCCTGAGGATACAGGAATGGGAAGCTGATGTAGAGTCCAAGGCAACTCAAAGGACTTCAGCAACATGAACTTATGGAGCTTCATATTTGCTTCCTGCCATTACTGCCAAATGCTGCTCTGTGTGTTGGCACTAATGGATTCTTTTTTCATACTCAACCAGCTTATCGCCAACTAGTTGTGTGGTTATGGAGGAGGTGATCTGAAAACTCCACCAACTCTTCAACACAGGAACCTCCCGACACCTACCAAGCATCTCATTAAACTGCTTTGCCTTGCTATGGCTCTGTTTTACTCAGGACATGGCAAGGTTTTGAATGGCAGCGATAGTGTTTCTTCTATATTTCATTCCTTCCATTAATATTTGTTGAATATCTACCATGTGCCTGATGCCGTGCTTTGCTCTTCCCATCTGCTCTCTAGGGCAAACCTAAAAATAAGCCAGAGAAGTGGATAGCATTTTCCACCTCTTACTGGTGAGAAAAATGAGGTTCAAAACATTTTAATAATTCACCTAAGGCCATACAGTAACAGAGGTGAAATTTAAGTCCATATTTCATGAAGAAAAATAATACACATTAATTTATCTAAAAAAAACCCCTTCTGCACTTATGTAATTCAAAGTCCTGCAGTGACTTGCGTAGATTATCTGTAGAAAACAGTCAATGCATGCTTTAACAAAAATTATCTTCTAATTATTGGTTTCATTTTCAACTGGTGGTAAGGACAGGAGCACCTAGCTGGTCTCACAGACAAGAACAATTTTGACGTCTTCTTATGGTGGAGAATTTACATCACATGAATAAACCTTTGGGCCAGAGCTTTGGGGCAGCAGTTTCCCAGGGTTCTTCAGAGGAGGGCAAAGGAGAGGGCAGCCTCAAAAGGGTCTGTGACCCCTCCCCAACTGCAGTCTCAGCCTAACTATTTTTATTTAGCTTCTCATACAAATATGAAGAAGGAAAAAAAAGACTCTGTTTTGGAAAAGAAACTCCAAAGGGTAAAACTCATCAGAATCATTACGTTTGATGGCCGATAATTTTACGTTTGACCCAAATAATTTGGTGCCATATAAAAATTGTCACAAAGAAATTCACTTCTTTTGAACTGAGTTTGAAATAGGATTATTGCAGGAATTTGGCATGGAATTTATTTCTCAAATAAAATTGATTATATAATTAATTAATAATTCATTCATTCATTTATGTGCATGTAGATATATACATATCACACACACACACATATACCCCATACACACACCTATTTTACATCCTCACTGAAGAGATCCCTAGAGCATCTATTGAAAAGAAAATTTATACAGCAAGCTGACATGACCTGTGAAGAAGAAATAAAAGATTCAAATGATGTAATATGTAAAACTCTAAGATTCTAAAGAGAAGATTCTAACCCAAAAGTAGGGATTGTCCAGAAACTCAACTTCATTAGGCAGTGATTAGCATTGATACCTTTTTCTTGGGGAAAGCTGTATATCTGGCCAGCCAGGGCACTATAAATCAACAAGTTAACTAGAGTTGGGAATTCCATTAGTCACTTGATTTCAAAGAGGTCAGAGTTTTAAAAACTGTGGGTAAAATACATTTGAAAAACAATCCTTTTTAAGGTGTCTGTGTGCACACAGGGTCACACATCAGGAAAGGACACTGCTGCAAGCCTTGACAGCACATGTGATGGACAGAGCACTTGGTTTTACCTGTGACAAAACTCTTTGACAATTCTTCTTTGCACTTATTTCTACTCTTCCACCCTCTGCCTCTCACAGAAAACCCGGTCTGAAAACTTCCATACCCTGTGGGGTGGTAGGAGGAGTCCCTAAATTGGAGAAGTTTGGGTGTTTTCCTCCCTCCCTCCCAGCAGCATACAGACAGACTCAAATTCCCTGTCTGATCCACCGTTGCTGATACTGTGCTCGAAAACTGTAGAGGGTCTCAGACTTCTAATTTGTTTAACAGCTTGATTGTACAATTCGAACAAGTTGGATGTATCCTAACAGGCTAAAATGAAACTGATCTCTTATTTCTCTTCAGGAAGAAGCTCAATATATTACAGGAGACACAATTTATAATATGTAATTTGTCAGCTAATGAAATGAGTTCCTTTTGGCTTGGCTTGACTCTATAAAAATCAGTTGCTGTTGTGTCTGAGGGATCAAAATGGGGCCCCTTTCTTCTCTGAAACTTCAGTGGCAAAGATAGATTTTTTAGGGGCACAAAAGTTCAGGGGGAAGCTGGCAGAAAGTGAAGTGACACAGCATATGAAGGCGATTGAATAAAGGGGAGGAGAAATGTAAAAAATAAAATAAAGAATGCATGTAGTCCCCTTAGAATTTGCTAAAATAAGAAAAAACAATAACAATGTTCTGCTGCAAAATCTCCTTACATTGATGTTTGCTAATTGGTCTTTTGGAAAAGATTCATTATCTGAACGTTTTGAGGAATCCAAAGGTCATTGGATAAATGCTTTTGTCTTGAAATTCAGGGAGAATAGAATAGACACTTTCCCAAAGAGAAAGTGGAAGTTTGATTTGGATGGTGGTGATTTCAAATTTCCAGAAAGTGTTTTCTGTGCCAATGCTAGTTTGTTTCAGTTAATTTAAAAATGGCCTTTTTATAAGAGTGACTGTGATGTTTCAAGGGGCTGCACAACTCCAACTTGAAAATTGAAGAATCATAACTGGTAATGATTTACACTCAATGATTAATTAATGATTATTCAGATAATACCAAGGTCTCGTGTGATGTTTTGATTTTTATGTTGTAGTAATTTGTAAAAACACATATATAGAAATATGTATTTATATATATATCAAACATATATAATGAAATTTATATATATTGAAATATATATTGAAACATATATTACAATCAAAGCATCACACAGAACCTTGGAAAATGATGCACAAACACATACAAACACACACACACATTTTAAGAACCACAGATGAAAAGGAATTCAAAGTAATGTGGGTCTCTCATAGGACAGATTTTACAGAAGTACAGGTACAAGTATTTTAGCTCTATTCCATTCAGTTGCATTATTGTTAAAGCAATTCCCAAGATCACCATTTTTACAGTCTCTAAAGGCCAGGTTTCTGGATAAACTTTTTTGCTTATCGCATATTGATTGTTTTGGCAGCTTGCTATTAATCTAAGCAAATAAACTGCACCGAGCATTCAAACTATTGTATCTAATCTGCTTTCAAATGCAGAATCTACTTTCCATTTGATCTGCTTTCGGTTTGTCACAGCAATTACATCCGCACAACAACTTCCCAAATTACTACTCATTTGTTTCTTACCTCTAATTTATCTGGAATTATAAATTTCTGTTCCCTTCTGATGCAACTCCTCTACCACAGTAGCTTATCAATATGGGATTTTGTTTTAAATATAATGTAACAATTAAGAGCACAAGTATCAAAATCCAACCACATCAATCTTCGGCCGGCCGCATACAGCTGTGAATGTGGCAAGACGTTTGAGAGCTTTATGCTATTAGAGATTATTTTTATTTTTTTAAGTTGCATTTCAGTAATTTGGATTTTCTATTTCTAAAAGACCCCAGAACAATTCTATACCTAAATCTTGTTCTTAGGATGTTTCTGTGTGGAAAAGTAAAGAAATGAATAACCACCTACCTTATTAGGTTGATATAAATTACTGGTCTAGAAAATTCAAATAAACAATGTGAAATCACCATTTTTTTCTTGATAAGTTTCTAGAATTTGGAGGCGGGGATTGGGGTTATCAGTCAGTGGGTAAACAGCTGTGAATTGAGTGCCTGTTATCAGCCCCGCATTCTGTAATGCACTGCGAGAGATAAATATAAAGGTCCTAACATATTACTTGCTTTACTCTCTTAAAGGGGTATCTTTGCGAACACAACAGAATCAGGCAAACCTGGCCGTGACTGCTTCACCCAGATCTTGCCTCAGACCCAGTGAAAAAGAAAAGCTGTCTGTATTAAAAGGCAGCTGCGCCAGCACCAGCTCTGCCCTCTTGGCATCCTGCTCAGTCAGTTCAGCCCAGAAGTGGAAGCCACCATGTTAGCTGAAGGAATGAGTTTTCCAAACCCTCAGCAGAAAGAAAATCAAGAAGAATAAACTGTGACTAACAAAGTTGAATTGGAACCAGCGCGGCTGCAGCACTCTAATCCCCAGGGTTTGGTGTGTTTGGGGGAGACCCGTGGCATCCAGGCCTTTTCCCAGATATTGCTACGTCCCAATCCATTCATAAAACATCAGGATGAAACAGCAAATGTACTGGAGATGGCATGACGATCCTGATATTGGTCATTTGCAGACAAATTTGGCCCCTTGTTTTCTGAACCATGAATATACTCACAGTTAGCACCATTTTGCATGCATTAATCCATAATTTTCTAGGGATGGATTAATGCATGCAGCATTAGGCTGGTAACACTGTCAGGGAAAGTATATTACTTTGTGACTTCCTTAGCAACTGCTTTGTCCTTGATACTTAATAAGCACCTTTCCTAAGGAAAAATTCAATGTGTCTTGGGGACATTGGTAACTTGAACAGTCATTGATAGGAAAAAAAAAAAAGTTTGTTTCTGCCCATTTCTTGAGTGATTCGGAAACATTTTCAGATAAAGCAATCCATATCTCAGCTATAAGCCCGTGTGCAGCACAACTTGCTTTTAAAAGTGACATGCAGAAATATTCCACAGCTATTACCAGAGTGTCCCAAACTTTTTTCAACAGCTCAAACTTTTTTTTTCCCCCACCGGGCAGCTGCATGCTTGGAAAGTTCCCAACATCAGTTATGCTGGAGTTAAAAATCACCTCACACCCACGTAAAGATTTTTTTTTTCTCCTTTATGAATTGGGCTTTAAATCTTTACCTTGATTTAGTGAGAAAATAAAATTGGGCAATAGTCAATGTCTCATTTGTATATATTTGTATGAATTCCGTAACCTGGAGGGTATCTCCAGTACAAGGAAATGTAACCATTAACCCACAGCTAAACAGCTTCCAAAGAAGCCTTTTCAAGGAATAGCTTTTAAATGCCCAAAGAGCTCAATCTAACGGCAGAGATATTTGAAATATACACAAACATACAAGCCTTTTAGATAAACACATTTTCAGGGGGCTTTTGATGAAAGTGATAAGTTACATTCTCTACAACTACACACTCTGTATTTTATTACCCTTTGGTAGACACTTATCAGCTATAAATGTTGGGTGGTTTAGGCTAGAAATCAACCCTGAGGGAATCAGTGGGAGGACTCGGGGACTCACAGTTCTATAGATCAACATAAACCTGAGACTCAATTTTATTTTCATTTATTAAAAAGGTCTGTGGTCCGCCTCTGCAATTTCAAATCCATTAGCTTCCTGCCCCCTTTAAGAAAAAAAAAGAAGGTAACTGCAGATTTTATGGGCTGATTGCTGATGGCTATGCTACCACTCTATTGGTTTTGAGTGGAGAGTCCATTATAGATACATTATCCATAAACCATGTTTCCAGTGGAACCCGTGGCTTCCAGTCTGACTGGCAAAGGAGTGCAGTTGGTTTGGTCAAAGAAAGGCTGGAGAAAGGGTCAGGACTCCTGGAAGCCTAACACAGAGAAGGCACCGGTATAAATTACAAACTTTCTTCTTTACTTCCACATAATTATGTCTCAAATGTGCAGAGCTTGGATTTCGTTAACCAGCCACCAGATGAACTTGGAAATCATATCGACAGTAGATTAGAGTGGGAGTTTTCAACTTTTTTCCCTGCCATGTATGTTCAAACGATATATTTATCTGCCTTTGAAACTTTTTCCTTCTTGCCTCGCATATTCAGCAGCTGACTGTGCGCATATGTTTTTCCCTAGTCTCTTGTGTGCTGTGTTTAAGCCCTTTCCTACAAAGTTGCAAAGCATTTTCTAAATGGCAATAAAACAGATGAAAATGTGGCCTTAGGTTTTGCCTCTGTTGCCCAAATTTTTACCTCTAAGAGAAAATTAAATATGCTTCCAGTGTGATTTCTTCATTTCCCTATTCATAGCTTGTTTTGAAAAGAAAAAGAGAATAATGAGTAATCCAAATAATAAAATTGGCATTCATGGAACAGAAGACCTTCTCTGAACTTATATGCACAAGTCCCATTTATCTTCGAATTCCAGTACTCTCCATGCTTTATACTTGGCATCTATTAGATGGCCAATAAATTTGTTAAGCTGAATTTGATTTTAAAAATGGTGGAGTTCCTTGATGAAACTAATCTAGTCATCCTTAACATGGGAAGAGGTTTCCTTTTGATTCTGACATTAAGTCCATGTTCACTTGGGCAAAGCATGACAAAGAGTTTAGTTCTTTATTCTGGTGGCTACAATTAATGTAGTCCTTTCTAATTCACGGCTTACATATCCTCCCATCTATCACCCGAAGTTTCTACTTCGATTGCAGTGCTAAATCCAAGATGTCACTTAACTATTCCAAGGTGCATCTTATTTACCCCTTCCTAAATATCTGGCTTGCACCTCAATAGTGTAATCAGATAGCCTATTCAGATTTAATTGCACATTTCATCCATTCACCAGTTAATCCTACCCACCAATCTGTCAGTTCTGACAATCATTTTAATAATTTTGCTTTCTAATGAATAATGGCTTTGCTTTAAGACTTTTTCTTCCATTAACTGCCCTTTTACCTTTGCAAAACACTTGATCTTCAATGTCTTTCCCAATCTGTCAATTGCTTTTGAGTTTTGCTGTGTATGACAAATCACATATAATGTTTCACTAAACCCAAAGGTAATTTTGCAACTCTCTGGTGGTAGCATTAAAAACACGACCACAAGCAAGGAGGTGCAGCTACTCATTTGGAGCCTGGGCACCACACCCCTCCCCACCTCTTTTCAACCTTCCAGAAGTCTTTCCTGGATGGGAAATTCTACGGTCATGTCCCCTCATCCCAGATCTGTCAATCATCAGCCACTGTAGTCCCATCAGAAATGTGGGGTAAGCCCTGGCAGGCCTGCTAACAGAAGTTGTTAACAAGGATCTTCTGACCCTCTGCTCTTTAAGGATGTTTTAAATTCCATCCTTTGATGCACTTTGCTCTCAGGCAGGAAGATATCAGCCCCTCATCTAAAGACACTATGCTGAAATAGAGAACCCAAAAGTATTGGAATCACCCTGCCTTGCTGGAACTGTGTCTCGGCCTCATGATTTTAAAGCACAAGAATCCTGTAAAGCATCATTCTATTCACCCACAGAGTTCCTAGAACTTGCTACCTTCCCTGCTCATCTCTCTAACTTGTCAAAAAACACTCCTAATATGGTCTTTCCTGGTACGGTCTGTTACAAACTGGTAAAGATTCAAACAGGTGGGCTTAGCTGCGAGAAGTGGTACCTTTTATCGGCACCCACAACCATAATACGGTAAGTAGGATTAAGGAAAATGGTAAAGAACTTTCCAAATAGGAGGCCCTGGGACCATTATTGTCTGTCGTCACGTTACCCCTCAATTAGACCACAAAACCAGGCAGTAAAAAACTGGGAGCCTGCGGTTCCCTCCTAACCTAGAGAGACGAGAAAACAGAGATGGAGCGATTCTATTTTCTTTGTAATTTCTTAGGGAACTCCTCATGAAGTCAGGCTTTCCCTGCTCAGGCCTGGTTCTGGCTGCCACACAACATTTGTTCTGTCTTTTCTAAGTATTGTGTGCTTTGTCACAGACACCACAAACTTAGCTGCGGTTCAACTTCTCTGCCAATGCCTTCCCACCCTGCTAGAAGAAGAAGAATTTCAGGATGATTGTGTGTGCATGTGTGTGTGTATGTGTGCGTGCGTGTGTGTGTGTGTGTGTGTGTGTGCACGAGTGAGATGGATTCCTTTCTTGTCATGGAACAGGCAAGAAGATCCCATTTTGGCACATATTGTGCATGACTCTTTGATACAAAGGGAATCTCACTTCCTAAGACTATAATTAGCCTCACTTCCATACTTTGATTTAAGGGAACACTTCTCGGGAAAGTAAAATGTCAGAGAAGATTAGTGTATTATCACATTGGAAATAGCTTTTTCCCAATTGTGGAATCTCAAATTTGAAGCAGTGATGCTTCTTTCTAGTAGCAATGTGCCATTAGCCCTGCTCTCATGATGTCCCAGGTAAACAGAGTCAAAATCGATGAAAACAGCCGAGGAATTATGGAGTTGGAAATGGCCTTAGACATCTTCTTCCAACCTCTTCATCTTACAGACAAGGAACTGTGACTCAACGAGGTTTAATGGCTTGCTGAAGTTTATCCAGCTGATTACTAATAGAACAGCAAACAAACTTAGGCCTTCTGATTCCCATCTGATGAGAGCTTCTTCAAATACACAATCTAAGGATTCTCAGTAAATTGTACTAAAGGGGATAAGTGATGTGCTGGATGGTGATTTAAGCATTAGCCGTTTTTGTAACAACATCAGCTTTCCAATGATGTTTTACTTGTCCTAGTATGAGTCGCACGCAGATCAATCTTACTCCCCTGGCAGATAGCCTGGTGTGTGCTCAGTGGAGAGAGAACTGCCATTTGAACATGGAAGCAATGGGTTATATATATTTGTAATCCACAGAGTGGATGATCTTTGTGTTTTTCAGAACAGTATGATTCATTAATTCCCTTGTCACCTCTTCTTCTGTTTATTGGTCTTCAGTGAGGAAATATGGACAGGTATTCTTTCTTAAAAAAGGGAAAACAATGCATTGTCCATGAAATGAAAATGAACATAGAAGCAAATGAGAGAAAGACCCAGGCATCCTAGTTCAGTCTCTCTTGTGGTTTCCTGGCTGTGTTCCTGCCATCCCAATTGCTTAGCACATAATTAGCCTTGATATTGGAAGCCCACGTTTGTAGCTCTCACTTACCACATTTCCTGTATATTCCTAAACATTCAAACCGAGACAGAGAGAGAGCAGGAGAAAGTGATTTCCACTGGCAAAAAAAGACTCACGTTTCTTCTGCTTGTAAAACAAAAGAGCAAAAATAATGGTAAATTACTGCCATGATTACTTCTTTTCCTCAACCGCCCCCACTCCGTTCTCATCCTATTTTAAATAAAACCTGATGATGCAAAATCATATTTGCTTCTGACTCTGCAGTCCATCAGCGCTCAATGGAAATGTTTTCTTATTTTTATTTTATTTTTTTTTAAATGGCTACATATTAAAAGCCAACCAGTCTTTGCCAGCTTTGGATAAAAGGCTATTTATTTTCAACCAATTCGATAGCTGCAGTTTTCAGTAATTGAATTTTCTGTGGTCAGAAAAGCAGTAATCTTAGAAACCAAATAAATATTTTTTAATAAAATGGAACACTGAGAAACCCTATAATAATGTCAAAAATGTAGCCACTTATGGATGGATAAATATTTTAAGAAATTTACATTTCACCCAAAGCTTTATGCTTCTAGCTTCCCTGGAGATTTTGAACAGCGTAACATTTTGCTTGGGGAATGGAGCAACGTGGGGCTTAGATAAAATATACACACCCTATAGAAATGTTTCTGGTTTGTAGGAAGCTTTATCAATGCCTCTAGCAAATCGTCTACACTAGGTTTTCTTCATCTCAGCAGTGCTACTGACATTTGGGGTCAAAGAATTACTCAAAGGTAATTCTTTGAGTTGGGAACGTCTGTGCATTGTGAGATATTTAGCAGCATTCTTAGCCTCTACCCATTAGAAACCAGTAACCCATCCCTACCCTCCTCTCTCAGTTGTGACAACCAGAAATGTCTTCTGACCTTGCCAGATGTCCCCAGGGCTAAGACGCAAAATCGTTCCCAGTGGGGAACTGCTAGTTTAATGAAGGCTTAACAGTTTACTGCAATTTTTGGTGAACCTTATAAGTATCGCAAATGTTGATTCCTTTCGTTATTTTCTCATTTAATAGCCTAGGTTATTTTGGTTGTGGACTTCCATCATTCAAAAGACCATGAAGAAAAAAAAAACATGAAGAACGTCATTTTATATAGATTATAAGCATGAGGGATAGCGGAAGTAAAGAACTCGTTATCGAAGGTCATTTGATCTCCGTGGTCCATCTGGGATTTTTTTTTTTTCCAATACCTTGATTGCCAGATTTCTGCTGGGATACGTAAGCATGTATTAATTTTCATGACTTAATGTTTAAAGCTTCATCTTTTCTCAGACATTTTGTACAGTTTCCCCTCAAATATTACAACACGCTTTTCTACCTGGCGCAAATTGTCTGGTAGTCAATGGATGAAAGAAGTGAACAGATTTGAGGCTGGTCACATTTCAGCACATGGAAATTCCATGTCAGAAACAAGAGGCTATGGGCAAATATGAAATGAATATTTTGAACTGTAGCAGATCAAAAGAATGTCATGGTAGGGGCATTATGCTCCACCCAAAGAGAGTACAGTGAGATCACTTGGCAGTCATGGAAAGATGACATGCTCAGAATAACTGGAAAATACAAATTTGAAAAGAGATGCGAATATGTGTGCTTATACCATGTACTTGCAGGGACCTCTGTCAGTACCCATTTTATAGATTGGAAAACTGAGATTTGAAAGCTGAAGAAAATTTCTCCTCTATCCCAAGAATAACTTACTTGTCTTATGGAACTGACTTCCAAAGTAGAAGAAGTGAATCCCAACCTTGCTATGTTCTGGAAAACTCATTTTGTGGTTGGACCTTTGCCCTAACTACTAGCAATCACACATTAATAGAGAGATCACATCACGGCCTAGTTAAAAGTACAGGCTCTGGAGACATGCAATTTGGTTTCAAATCCTTATTCCAACCATTTGTGAGTTGTAGGATGAGGCACATCACTTCAATTCTCATTGACTCATTTCTACATTTGTAAACCAGTGATAATAATAGAAATAATCATGTAATCTTGTTGTGAAATTCACTTATTTTGTTTGCATAGAAAGTGCTAGCTTTCTATCTATCTATATATATTGTACTATTACTAATATATATATATTAGTACTATCTATCTATCTATATATATTGTACAGCTTTGCAGAAAAAAGCTTGCTTTATTCACTCTTCCTGTTCTACTGGGAATTGCACCATTGGGAAGCTTGCTGTGTGTCAAAATACATTTGGATATGCCAGTCTGACTCAAGTTGCTCTATGTTTTGGTGTAATAGTGCTTTTCCTTTGGAAGCATTCACTTTCTAATCTGGCTCCACCATAAGCTCAGTGACAGACTGTAGGCAGTTAGTGACTAGAGAATTTTCCTTATCGTGCTACCGTTTTTATTCAGCTGTAAAATAAAGATGATTTTAGAGATACATTCAAATTCCATCCTTTGAAGCCCTTTGCTCTCAGGCAGGAAGATATCAGCCCGTCATCTAAAGACACTATGCTGAAATAGAAAACCCAAAGGTATTGGAATCACTCTGCCTTGCTGAAACTGTGTCTTGGACTCATGATTTTAAAGCACAAGAATCCTGTAAAGCATCATTCTATTCACCCACAGAGTTCCTAGAACTTGCTACCTTCCCTGCTCATCAAATTTCTCATGACATGTAATATATTGAGTGACCAGTGGTATTTAATTATATATGTAAACTGAATATATGTTTCACAAATTTTGTTGTGGAAACCCAAAACTAAGGACATTTTCACATTGATTTTGTCCATCTCCCAGGCTCTAATCCAGATTTTTCCTAAACCACCAGAAGTCGATTTTGTGTACCCATCCTCTTAATAGCCCAGATGGCAGAAGGAAGCAGGTTGTTATGGAGTTGAGAATAGAATGCAAGGTCAAAGGGAAATTGGAGGCACACAACTTGTTTCTCCCATTTGCTAGAGATGAATGGGCAGGACGTAGCAAGCACGGCAATAATACTCTACATTCATTCAGTTCCATGTTGTGATTGACATCTCGCAGGAGCAGAAGGCAAAGACCAAGATATTAAGTTATTAGCCTTGGGTCATGGAGAAAGTTAAAAATTCCTCCAGAAATAGATCTCAAGACAGAGAGGCCCCACAGAAACCACTAGACAGACCCCTTATGATGTTGCAAAGGCAGGCCATAGCAACCCTCAGCTACTTTCCAAGGCAGTAGGAATGATGCCTATAAGATAATGTCAGGATTTTTTTTTAAAGACCTAACATAGGCCAAGATGTGGATTATATCTCAGTTATGATTTTCAATTACAGCTAACAATAAGGTTATTGTCTCACTCCACATTTGGCCCGATTTCTAAGCCAGCTCTCACAATGGGTCACCTTGGTGAGTGTGTTTTTAATCTTTAATGGCATTTGACATGAAATATTCATTTAAAATTCAATGAATACATAAATGGTTCCTAGGCCTAATTTCACATGTCATAATTTTTAAAGTATAGATTTTTTTTTTTTCCTGTCGCTTCGTTGGTGTTTTGGGGAATTTTCCTGGATGTATGGGTGCCGTTTCAGAAGAACTCCTGATGTGTGCATTTGGTGAGGGGAGGGAGAAAGAATAATCACATTTTGATTACTGGACCCAGACCGATCCACTGGCCTGGAAACTTCTTTTATCCTTCTGCATACACGTTTGTTTTCACTGATTCAATCCATTATTCAATTAAATTAGTCCCAGTTCAATAATAACTACCTCCCTCCAGTCTATCCCTTTAATGTTAGTGAAAACTAAAACCCAGGTGGTTTTCAACATGACACTAGGTGGAAATCAGTTATGAAATTACCTGTTTATTAATGACGTGTTAGAAGACTGACATGCTAACGGCAGGCACCAGCTGGAGTGGTGCTAATGTAGAAATAACAAGACCATATTATGTGCAATATGTATTCTATAGAACTATAACTTTCATTCCCTGGGGATACCATTGAAATCCAGATGTTTTATCTCAAGATTTTAATCCCGGAGAGTGAAGATTTTAAAATGAAATCAAGCACACTCAAAAATCGCTATTTGGCCACGCTTCCTCGCTGGGGAACCCACGTGAGCAAACATTTAGTACCAGATGTGCAAAGGATTAGTGTCGTATCAGTTAATTAGCCATACAGGGAGAAAAGGCATTTTGCAATCACAAAAGTGGATCTAAAGTATGACCCTAAATGCGCGCTGAAGACTGCTTTATTGATTACAATCAATGGCGTTTTCAAAGTTTGGGCAGTTAATGAAGCAAAATAAGAGCTTATCTAAATTGGGCAGAAAAGGTATAATTTTTATTTCAAATAAGGAATTTTTATAGGCAGGTTGTACATTTTTATCATAAAGAGATCTGGCCAGAGATCTATAAATAATATATTGGATAAGTTTATACAGACCATTTTTATTTTTTTTTAAGCAGGCAAAAATGTGCCATAAAGTTGATATTAGTAACAGGTAAAATAAACCACGGGCCCTTGCAACTTGGGTGGGGAGGGAAGCTTTCTTCTTTCTCCTCTCTTTTTTCTTTCTTTCTTTTTCCCAAGAGTATTTCACAGAGTAGTTCAATGTAAATCTACACAGCGTAGTGTGGGGAAGTAGCAATGATATGATGGTTCTGTATTATTGCAAATAAACTTCACAATGTGACAAGAAATTGAGTAAATATGAGCAAAAAATACACTCTTCGGCATGATATATCTGAATGGCTGTATTTGCGCAGATGAGTTTGTTGCACCCCATTTTTCTACCACCCCACCTTGATGTAAATGCGTTATCTTACAGTCATCTCTCATCCTGAATGCTCCTCCAAATGGAGTGTGTGCTGCAGCCAACAACTTTGGAATCTGAATGTGGAAAATAACCTGAAGCCCCAAAAGTCAAATAACTTCTGGATGCTAAGTATCAGTGCTCTAATACAAAGTGGCAAGGGAATTAAGAACACATCAGCATGCTTTTGCAAAATGGAGGGAAAATATTACTTTTTTTACTCACTTGGACATCAGCTTGCATCCTGGCAATTTTCCTGCAATTAAGAAAGCTTCCCCATTGCACACACAAGAGGGCTGAATGCTTAACTGGGATGTGGGAGCTAGGGAAGTGTTTGGCCAGTGTAGATAATCTGTCTGGGTAGGTAATGAAGCATGTTGGGTTTTCTACTTGGAAAATCAGCCAATGAAGTCATCAATTGCTGATTACCTGGAGTTTAATTTCTAAGGAGGTAATGAGGTGACGAAGAAAGCTTTGGGGTTCAGCTCTAGTTTACCATCTCTGCCTTCCCTTTTTTTGGTAGTGGTTTGCTTGTTTGTTTTTTGATGTCCTAGTTTTGTGCTTTTGTAGAATCTTTTCTTTCCTCAGTTCCAGCCCTTATCACATTATACCATTTGCCTATTTCTCTCTTTAGAATGACATCTAGGCTTCATGTCTTATGGTTCCGGCCAAATGTCTGGCCCTTAATAGATGCTTAGTATTTATAAAACACTGAATCCTTTATAGCAGTTTATAGCTTACAATGGATTTTCCTGGGCATTTTCTCATTTGATATTTACAACTACTTTTTGAGGTAAGCATGATTATCAGCATCCCTATTTGATGGAGAATCAGAGAAGTGATGCAGCTCACCTGATGCCACATGCATAAGGCAAGAGGGAGAGACCTTGAACTCAAGCCTGATGACTTCAGACGTGTTCCTTCTAGCGGACCCTGTTGACCCCCTGGTGAGCAGGAAACAAGATATCTTGGTTATCGGACACCGTAGGAACATGTCAATTGGTTATGTGCATCGATAAGAATGAAACCATAATCTTTGCATTTAAGAACTTAAAAGGAAAAGGTTGTTTTTAAAGAAAGTGCCTTGATTTTTAAAACCAGCTTCTCATCTCAAAAATACTTTTTCAATTTGTGACCAATTTAATGGGAAGCCAAGGATTGATAAGTTCTCAAATGAAAGGAAAAAACATCAAGTTTCCAAAGAAGTAGGAGTGATTTGGAATATTCGTTGGAGCCTAAGGGTTGTATAAAATCTGCATGGTTATTTACATAAATTTCTTATAATTTCTATCGCAAATATACCTTTGCTGTTTTCCTGAATCTTTATTTAATAATGACTATAATAAAATTAAGTTTATCTTCACTGCCTTTCTCTTGGGGCCAAGCAGCCAAAGTCAGAAATCCAATTTTTCCCCTTTTCAGTGAAAGTCCCAGAATAGAAATAAAATATGACTGTGTGATGCCTATATTCATAGTAGAGGTTGAAAAGCACAAAGTGGGAATAAAATGTAGATAATTCTAAGCAGACTTAAGTTATTCTTTCAGTTAAGGTAAGTGATGTCTTCTGGTGGTCACTTATTACAGGAATGTAGAATCCCAGGTACTATCTTCTTTTGTAGTTAATTTCCAAAGAGGGATTTTTTTTTTCCTGATAGCAACCTAATTTAGAAATCTAAAAGTTAGAAGAGTTTAAAGAGATAATTTAGTCCAAAGCAAACTCAGTGAGCACTGTAATACATTTAATCAATGTGAGGATGACTCTAAGGAAAAAAAAAAAAACACAAAAAATATAGGATAAAAGAATTCAGTTGCTATTGCCCTTCTAATAGAATGAAGCATCTAGTTACAATGCTTGCTTTTATTAGCTAAAAAATTAGCCGTACTTCTGGAATAAATGTCCACTTGTGTTAGATGCCTGAGTAGGTCATGATTCAATGAAACTGATGAAAACAAAAGCAAAACTGAAAACAGCAACAAAATTACTTTCAATGTTTCTGCTTTATCCTCTGCATTGCAACCAATCCCCAAGCCCTTTTGATTGTGAGAAAGAAAATTCCTGGCTAATATTCATTTATCACTTTCCATTTGTCTAGATCTGAGCTATGATCTCTAGTCTTTAAATTTCTTCTGAAGCTGCCCTCTCCTCTTCTTTCTGTATTCCAATTTTCAGCATTTTTCTGCTGGGACAATTACAATAATTTCAAAATAGGTCATTTTGCTACTAAAAATGCTTTTCTAAAATATCAATGTGAACATAGCATACACCAGTAAAAATTCTTAGCTATTTCTCAGTATTCTAACAAATAAATTCCAAAGTATTCACCAGGACATTCACCGCCCTCCAAAATCCAGAATTAATTTATTGTAGTGTAACTTCCTTCACCCCTAATGGTGCAGGCGATGACCTGGGAAGCTAACAGATTTTTCACTTTTCCAACACCATTTTTCATACATTAAATAAAAGTATTCTTCTTTTCCCTAGAACGCTTTTACCCCTCTTATCTTCCTGGCCCAAACCTACTTCACCCTTCAAGACCCATTTCCAATATCACCTTTCCCTCTTCTGTATTTTCGCAACACTTTACTTATTCTTTTAATATGTGCCCTAATCAGACTCCACTGCATAATTTGTGAGGCCCAGTGCAAAGTGAAAATGTGGGGATCCTTGCTTAAAAATGATTAGGAATTTCAAGATGGCGACAGCAAAGCATTAAACCAAGCTGTGACCTTTCTGAACAAGGGGCCTGGGAGACTGCACCAGCCACCCCCCCACTCACCCCATGGCAGTGACAGAAGTGAAGAGCGCTTTGGCATCAGTTAACAGAAACTATAATATGAATTGGCTTGAGCAAAGATTATGTATTAATATAACTGAGAAGTCCAATAATAGAGTAGGTTCTAGGCACAACTGATGAGGGATCCAGCCCCTTGCTTTCAGTTTTGCTGCGTCCCAGGGTGCCTGCTATGGTTGCCTGCAGGAAAACCAGGCTCCTAGATTTTTGTTTGTTTGTTTGTTTGTTTTTGTTTTCATCTTCAAGCTTTTTTCCCAGGCTCTCAATTTTTGGTACAAAATGGTTGCATTAGGCTACAGCCCTTACGGTGATTTTCAGACTGTTCTGTTTCCAATTTATCAGCTCATTTATTTATTTAGTTTGGAGGGAATGAATTCACTCCCAGAGTTCCTTTTGTTGATTGTTTCACTGAGTGTTTATTTTGCTCGTGTGTTGTGGAATTTTATATATAAGCTCATCCTGAGTGAGATTTTTTCATTACTCTCTTTTCTCTACATACCCCACCCCGTCTTCTCAATTGCACCTTTCTTTCTGCCATGTTTTCAAGGCTCCTAATCTAGTAGCAGGACTTGTATGGTCATCTTTCCTGCACTGTATCAGTAGATATGATGCTGGATGGTTTTACTGATCGATTTATAATATTTCAGTGGCTTCCCGCAATAGAAATTCAGTTGTCCCTCCTGTAACAGTCTATCATGGGTGCTTCTATTCAGAGGACTGCCTTCCAAACAGAGATCCAAGTTCTCACAATCCCTGCATCTTGTGCCTTTGTCATCTTCTAGGATCTCTAAATCTTTTGATGTCAGATTGGGAACAAAAAGCTAATCAAGAATAGCCACACCCTAATCACTCTGAAGTGTGAGGGACACACATGACTTCCATTCCCACCCCATCAGCAAAAATTAGCTCCATGATCCTGCTGGGATGCAAGAAGAATTAGGAATTGGACGTTCTTGGCTAAAAATCCACTCTCCAGTGACAATTGCCACCCACTTCCTCAAGTCATGCAGTTTTGAAAATGCTTTTCCCCTTGCTCTTTCTGCCCTTTTTTCAGCACCAAGGAAGCATTGTCTGACTCCAATTTACAGGCAGTGGGCCTTGTCCTTCCCTTTTGTCTACTCTGGAAGGATTATTGGTCTCACTGACTATGCGTGGGAAAAACTTCAAGCCTCTTCCTCTCGGATCTGGAGTCTAGTCCAAACAAACACCCTTTGTTGTGATTAGCTGAAGTTAGGTCTTAAGCCCATCTCTGGTTCAGTCCCTGAAGACCAGAGAGCAGGATTCACTAATTAGCTTACACCAATCAGGGCCTAACCCCAAAATTGAGATCAAAGACAATTTTATCCCAAACTAGAGAGGCTGAGGGTTCAGGGTTAGGAATATAGGGGTGCTGATTTTCTAAAGAAATATTGGGATGAGGCCCGTGAATGCTAATCTTCAGAAACAACCTGTCCATTCTTAGCATTGGCCTCAGTCTAATTTGTATTATCACTGGTTGTTTAAGGTCCTTCTCTCCTGCTAGACTATAAGGCTCACCTGCTTAGGAACCAGGTCTTATTTATATTTGCATCCTATCTTACCTTGTCCAGGAACTTGAATACCATAAGAATTTAGTGAAATTATCTGTCAAAATGAAACGCGACCACTAGGAAGAGATGGTAGAAGCAATGGTCCCAGTGCCCTGGGCGTCTATCTGATATACTTATGTGTCTCAGCTTTCTGTCTTCAGTTTGTGAATTACCATCAGCCTTTGTTTTCCCATCTAGGACCACTCTTGCCATGACTCCCACCTTGAACTTCTAAGTAAGGAATATAGCTCGCAACCATGACTGCCTTTTCATAGAAACTTTTAAGCACGTTTCCCTTGGCAAAGACTGCGCTAGGAGCGGTGGTTTCTAGCTGAATAAGGTGGAATGAAGGGAGAGGAGAGGAATTCCTGCCAACCAGCCATTCGGCATGCAGTGAGGAAGGCAGTGGTACCATGGCAGCCTATCAAAAGTGCCCCACGTCCAGCCAGAAAATATTTGATTTGGGTTTGAAGGACTTGAACAGAGCTGGTTGGGATTTCCTTGTCAGTGTTTTATCCATCCCAGTTCCTACTGAAAACAGTTAGCAATTCATTTGAGGATTCTTTACATATGTGCTGAAGTATATGTGGCATTTAACTGAGAAGCCACCAAATAAAGTCTTCCTGGCCATGGAAAGGGGCCACCTTTGGTGCCAATACTGAGCCCTTGGCCTCTATGACTTTAGCTTAAGTGAATTTTGGTACAGGGAGATTCACAATATTGAAAAATCATCCTTGCTTCATATAAGAGGCAGACTTCAAGCTCCTGTGGGTTCAACTCATCGGAGGTAAGGCCAGGCAATCCCTGATAGTATCTCCTCTTCTCCAGCAGTTTAGGAGACAAACTCACTTTTTTTTTTTCCACACCCACTTTAAAATTAGATATGTAACCTTTCAGGAAGAGCAGGAACTAAATGCAGAAGAGTCTCTTTCTTGATTTAAAAGGAAGAAGGAGGGTGGGCCACAGTGGCTCAGCAGGCAAAGTTCTCTCCTGCCACGATGGAAACCTGGGTTCGAGTCCCGGTGCTTGGCCATACCAAAAAAAAAAAAAAAAAAAAAAATAGAAGGAGGGAAGCTAGAAGAGAGGAAAGGAGAAATGCAGGAAGAAGGAAGGGAGCAAAAAAACTGCCTCTCTAAATCTCTTTATATTTGTCAAGTCATGTGATGGGAAATATCTCAGAAATTTATTTAAAAGATGTGAAATACTTAACTCTTTATCTCAACACCTATATTAGAAGCCTCGCACCCCACCATTGCATACCCAGCTCCCCCAAAAGATTTTTTAAATATATTTTCCTTCATTGCTGTGGGGTTGAGAATCTCAAGGTTCCCCCTTTATTAATCTACAGATGCACTTTAGTCTTTTAGACCACTAAGACAGATGTGCCAACGCTGGCAGTATGTATGTACACGCAGGATGACAAAGACAGTTTCCCCTCTCCCCCAAAATGTAGTACTTTTCAATTTCCTTGTATGGACAAAAACTGTCTGTATCACAGTAAGGCGCAAGGGGAGAGTTGTGGGGGCGAGCTGGAAAAAACTAGCATGGGGAAAAAAAATTGGAGAGCCAGCCTGGCACCAAAAATATAATTTAGTGTGCAGGTATTTGATTTGATAGAAAACCTGCATTGATTTAAAAAAAATAGGTTCCTGACAAGGTCGTAATTCATTGAGAGAGGCCAAGCCCGCAGCTTAAGTTTGACATCCCCCTCCAACCTAAACCATAACTGGTTTTAGGTGATCCCCTGTGAGGGTAGCATGTTGCAGCTGGCAAAAAAATAAACACTCCTGAGCCCTGTGCTAACAGAATTTTTTTTTTTTTTTGATTTATGCCACGAGCTAAGGAAAACAGTTACATATTTGTGAGTCCCGGTTTTGTTTGGCCTTTGCAAGCCTGCAAGATTGGTGTCCTGCTGAGGGAGAGGGACAGTGCAAATCTGTAGTAGGCGGGAACAGAGTATGCAGGATGGAAAGGGCAGGCGGCAGGGAAGAGGTGGAGGATGAAGGGAGAGCAATGGTAGCTGTGAAGTTGGCTTTGCCAGGCATCTCCTTCAAGCAGACCTGTCCCTTTCTTCTCGGCTTCAAGTGTCACAGCTGAAAGGCACATTCCTTCAGACCAAAAACTTGAGAACGATTAGCTGCCCTTGTTTTCCCATGCAGACCCATACTTGGTTTCTTGAGGTTGGTAGATTTCCATTCCCCTCTATTTTAGTTCCTGAATGTCAGAGTCAAGGTCAACAAATGCAAATGGAAGCCATCGAGGAAAGCCTGTGTAGTCATTTTCCTTCTTAGTTGTCTTAGTGGCACAAACTCTTTCAGGTAAAGTATGCCAAGGAAAGGCAGTGTCTTATAGTGTCCTTCTCTCACCGACACATCGCATGCTCAATTCTCACTGTGCAAAGATGGAGAATGAATAGGGAGTTTAGAAGCTCAGCCAGATCTCTGGGCACATTAGTGGCAGTCATGTCTGGGGTCCACATTCTGGTTGTCCATCTATGTACCACTTGTGCTGGTTGGAGATGTTATATACCCCAGAAAATCAAGTTCTTTTTTTTATCCAATCGCATGGGGCCAGACCTATTGTTTGGGTGGGATCTTCTTGATTAAGCTATTTCCATGGAAATGTGACCCCCTCAGTTGTGGGTGGGACCTTTTGATTAGGTGGTTTCTCTGGAGATGTGTCTCTGTCTACTCTAGGTAGGTCTAAATCCACTCACTGGAGTCCTTAAGTGGGAACCATTTTGGAAAAACTCAGGGCCAAAAGCAGACAGAGACATTTGGAGTTGCAGAAAGAAAATGCCCTTGGGGGAGCTGTTTGAAACCAGAAGTCAAAGGACCAGCAGACACCAGCCACATACCTTCCCAGCTGACAGAGGTGTTCCGGATGCCATCGGCCTTTCTTAAGTCAAGGCATCTTTTTCTAGATGCCTTAGTTTGGGCATTTTTATGACCTTAGAACTGTAAACTCATAACAGTTTTATGAAAGCCAACCCATTTCTGGTATATTGCATTTCTGGCAGCATTAACAAACGAAAACCCCACTCTACCAACCTTGGCCCCAATTCCTCTCACACTTAAAGCATTAAAGAAACAATTACCAAATGCAATGAGGTTCCCTGGGTTGGATCCTGGAACAAAAAGTAGACTTTAATGGAAAAATTAGTCAAATACAAATAAAGACTGGAGTTTAGTTAATAGTGATATGCCAATGTCGTTTTATTTGTTATGACAAAATATGGTGATGCAAAGTGATAGCTGAAGAGGAAACTGGATGAAGCATATGCAAGACTACTCTGTACTATATTTATGACATTTCTATAAGTCAAAAATTATTCCATTTATTTAAATTGTTTTGTAGAAGGAATCTGAAAAAAAAATGAAAGGCATTCTGCTACTTTAATACAAGTTTGTGTTAGAATGTGCTCTATAATTATTATAATATGATATAATATATGCTAATATATATTAATGCAATTGTGTTAAGGTTATATAGGTTGTTACTCACTCCTGGCAACTGTGATCTTGCTTCCCTTATAGAAACTAGGAGGTAGAAGCAAGAAAGATTGACAGGGCAGGGGGAATGTGTTGGTGGGCCAAGGGTCGGAGAAAATGAGCAGTGGAGACCACGTTCTACTTGTTGCATCACTTCCATCTTGTGAGAAGAAAATAATTTATAGACAAGTGTGCTGGTTTGAAGCTGTTTTGTATCCAGAAAACCATGTCCTTTAATCCTGGAAGAGTATTGCTGGGTGGAGCCTTTTTGATTGTTCCCATGAAGATGTGACCCACCCAGTTGTGGGTGGTAACTTTTGATTAGATGGTTTCCATGGAGATGTGTCTCCACCCATTCAAGGTGGGACTGCTCACTGGAGCACTTTAAAAGGGAACCATATTGGAAAAAGCTTAAGCACCAACAGAACTGACAGAGCCCACACAGCCAGAGACAGTTGGAGATGAAGAAAGAAAATGCCCCCGGGGAAGCCCTTGAAGATTCCTGAAAAGAAAGCTAGCAGATGTCACCAGGAGCCTCTCTAGCTGAGAGAGAAACTCTGAACATCATCAGCCTTCTTGAACCAAGGTATCTTTACCTGGATGCCTTAATTTGGACATTTTTATAGCCTTGCCTTAATTTGGACATTTTCATGGCTTTAGAACTGTAGACATTCAACTTAACGAAGTCCCCTTTTTAAAAGCCATTCCATTTCTGGTATACCGCATTCCAGCAGCTTGTGAACTAGAACAGCAAGTTTATAAATGAATCCCAGTTTACAGATGGGGAAATCAAAGGGTTGAGTGTGTATCTTTATTTTTTTGCAGAAAGAGAAGATTAGTAGCTATCAGCTTTCAGAGAATCCTATCTTAAGCCTATTGTTTCTTTTTATCTTTTTAGAATGAGCCATACTGAACATTTATTTACATGCCCTGAGAGAGAGGTGGGTCCATTTGCTGAGGCAGGAGGACCAATGGCCTGGGTGGGTTGAGAGTCTAAGGATCCAAGGACCCCAAGGCCGGGGTCCCTCATGAGCAGTTAGGTCCCTGGGCTAAGTGCCCGTGGCAGCCCGGGATGCTCAGCTCAATGTGGCTTTTCAAAGATGCATTCGGGATCTGGGGCATGCAGTCTCTGCTCTTTGTTTTTCTTTTGGTAAAGTCTCTCAGCAGTGCCAGGGCTTCATTTTCAAATATTTCCGGGGCTGGTTTTCCTTCTGTGGCCCGGTAGTAAATATTGCAGTTGTTACCAGGCACATTTAACCTGGTGATCATAAAGGTTCAGCTGTTTCCCTGCCATTTGGTACAGATATTCTTTAGCAAAGAGGCTAAGGAAGGTCTGATTTTTCAACATTGCCTTCTTTCTGCTTCCATGGAGTAGACAGGCTCCTTTGGTTCATCAGTTCACTCCTGCCGTGGAGGCAATGGAATTTCAATCACGTCTTTTTGAGAATCTGCTGGACTGTCACCTCTGTAGAAGCATCTGAATGATGTCACACTGTCCAAAGGAGACACCAGCTGTGACTTGACAGAGCAAGCATGAAAGGGTAGAAGCACTCCAAATCTCCTGAGCAGCAGGACTGCCTGTCCAAGCCCTAGGCTCTCTCGGCCTCCCCAGCAGTCTCTGTGACTGCAGCAGAAGACAAGACTCAGCCAATGTTGCTGCCTGCCCAGGACCCTAGAACCTTCCTTAGTATTCCCTTACAGACCCGAGAACACTGTGACCACTGCCATTTAATCCCATTGCTTCTTGAAAAAGCATAAATAAAATGACAATGAGATATCACTATGTGTCTATGAGGACGGTTGTCATTTCTTACAAAGTTCAACGTAGGCTTATCATACAATCCAACAATCTCACTTCTAGGCATTTACCCAAATACGTTGAAAACTGATATTTACCCCAAAACCTTGGCACAAATTTTCATTGCAGTGCTATTCATAATTGTCAAGCTGGAAGCAACCAAGTTGTCCTTCAATAGGTGAATGGATAAACAAACTGTTGTACATCTGTATGCTGGAATACTATTCAGAGATAAAAGACATGAGGGTACTAGACAGACAGACAGATAGATAGATAGATAGATAGATAGATAGATAGATAGATAGATAGATAGATAGATAGATAGATATTCTCCTTAGTCTCTTTGCTAAAGAATATCTGCCCCAAATGATGGAAGCCAGTCTGAAAAGGTTATATCCACTGCATGATTCCAACTATAAGACATTGTGAGAAAAATGAAATAAGGAGACAGTAAAAATTTGGTGGTTGCCAGGGGTTCAGAGGGAAAGGAATAGCAAGAACGGGAGATTTTTAAGCCATTTTCCATATGATACTATCATGGTGGACACCTGACATTATATATTTTTCGTAACCTAGAGAACTGTACAACACAGAGCAAACCTTAATGCAAACAATGGACTTAAGTTAATAATGCATCATTATTGGTTCATCAGTTGCAAAAACTGCTCCAGACTAATGAAGGATGATAATATTAGTAATGATGATGATATTATGTGATAAATATCAATATTCATAATAACATTATTGAAAATAAGGAAACTGTGGTGTGGCGAAGAGGGGTATATGAGAACCATTTGCACTTTCTGGGCAATTTTCCTGTAAACTTAAAATTGCTTTAAAAAAATCTATTAAATAAAACAAAAAAATTAATTTATTTCCTGAGGAGCTTGCTGCCCAACTTTTTAGTCTACTATAGTGATGGCTTACCACCCATGTACTTGCCAGAACCTCTAAATTACTTACATTTTCACATCATGCTTCTTTGTGTTTGTATCCATCACATTGCATAAATATACCCTATATAGCTTACATCCTTAATCTGTTCTAGCCACAGTATGCATCACTGAAAAATAACTCCAAGGAAGGCAAAATATTCCATAATAATGCAGAGCCATTTGAATCACATTCAGTATCCATGACGATATGAAAATATAAATGTCTGCTGTAGAAAAAGGAAAAAAAAGTGTTATGGTGGTTTAAAAAGTGAAGTTAAGTCAATACTTACTTAAACCAGATTTTTTTTTTTACCACTTTGTAACCATAACTACATGATACGACCTTACTGCCTTTTAAAATATACACAGAGACAGAGCAATAGATATTTTTTCCATCCTATTCATCTCCTTTTCAGACACAACCACTGATTCACCAGTCAGAGGACAGGCACAGGCAGAAAAGGTGCCTGTGAGCTTGAGCATAATAAAATTCTGGTATAACAGTGTGTTGAATGTTTACTTTGGCTATGATTCCTTCTCAAATTCCCCCTTTCAACTAATATTTTAAAACGTGGAAAGACATTAAAATGGAGATAAATTCATGACTCTTTCTGAAAGGGAGCATCTCTTATGCTGAGATTTCTGAATTTTGTCCTCTCTGCTTCATGCAAATTCACTTGCCTCTGGATTATGACTGTGGCATTTAAGTTCTAGTCACTGCCTGCCTTTTGGTGACTAGCAACTCTAGTCTGAAGTAAAGGAGAATATGGGGGTCAGATACACTTTACTAGCCACCCTTGTTTCATCACTGACATTTATAATTTATCTGAAGGGTAAAAATGGAACTAATTGGCATTTATCACTGGTGCTTCATAGAACATAGCAACTAAGAATTCAAGTTTGGAGTCAAGAATGAGGTAGTGAATCTCAGGTCTGCTCCTCACCAGCTAAGTTACTGTAATCAAATCTCTCTAGAGTACTCTAACTCTTGGTTCCTTTACATGTAAAATAGGGAGAGTAGGGGCATCATTTCATGGCAGAATTAAATAATGCAGAATAAGCTCCAAGAACTGACACCCAGAGATAGTCAGTGCACAAATGAACTTACCACAGCGGTTTTTATTATTACTATTTTGAGTTATGTCTCTTTCGCTTAAGGTTGTACCAACTCTGTTTCAGTTGGCCAAAGCTGATGAAATGCCATGTACCAGAAATGGATTGGTTTTACAATGGGGATTTATTAATTTACAAATTTACAGTACTAAGTTCATGAAAATGTTCAAATTAAGGCATCAAGAGAAAGGCACTTTCCCTGAAAAAAAAAGACGACTGGCACACGGGGTTCCTCTGTCACATGGCAAGGTTGTATGTCCAGCATCTGCTGTCCTTTTCCTCCGGGATTCTTTGTTTTCAGCTCATGGCTTCAGTGACTTCTACTCTGAGCATCCATGGGTCCTCCATAAGCATCTCCGGGTGTTCCTCTCTCTCTGAGCTCTCTCTCCAAAACTCCTCTCATGAAGGACTCCTGTAAAGGATTACAACCCACCTTGAATTAGGTGGGTCACCTCTTAACTGAACCAACCTAATCAAAAAGTCCCACCAAAATAAGTCTGCTCCCACAGGAATGGATTAGAGGAGCATGACCTTTTCTGGGGTACATAACAGCTCCCAATTATCACAAGCTCCTCGGCAGCTGAGGTTCCGGTCATCAGAAAATAAAATATAGTATATACTCTTGTGAAGTTTATATTTCAGTGGCAGACACAGACAAAAAAAGAAATCAAACAAAAAGCATAATACATTTTCTTTTCTTTTCTTCCTTTTTTTTTTTTTTTTTACATTGGCAAGCACCGGGAATCGAACCCGGGTCCTCTGGCATTGCAGGCAAGCATTCCTACCTGCTGAGCCACCGTGGCCCGCCCCATAATACATTTTTAAGTACTAGGTGTTATAAAGAAGAACAAGTAAATTTAATGAAATAGAGGGTAGGGAGTTCTGTTCAATGTAGTGTGGCCAGGGAAGACATCTTTGAGGAGGTGATAATCTGGATCGAGCCATGTGAGTGTCTGGAGAGGATTAATCCAAACAGTATAAGAGACAGAATGTTGACTTGGTTCAGAATGTCAGTGGAAGGTTGGTGAGAAGTGATCACACTTAGGATGTGTGCGTGGAAGTAGAAAGAGCAGGCTTCGTGGGTGAATTGGAGGCTGCCTTAATTTTACTCCCATTTCCAACTGCAATCAATGAACATTTTTAGGTGGCTCCTGGAGCCAGTGTCCTTGAAATCAGAGATGTGCTCCCTCCAGAGAATGGGCATAGCCAGCAGAGGGTGGAAAGGTATTAGGTATCAGCAAGTGCCAAATCTGAACCCCTGCTTTGCTCCTTAGCAAAGGAGTCACACAGTGACCTTGGTGAATTCAATGGAGATTAAAAATAGGCAACGTTTAAATAGCAGTTACTATAGAGCAGGCGCTTTCTAAGCCCATTGGTTACATCAACTTAAATGATTCTCACAATAGCTTGATGAAGTAGGTACTAAATAAAGTATCCCCATTTGATAGATGCAAAAATAGAAAGGTTACATGACCAGCCCAGTGTCCTAAACAAAGCAGCAGAGCTGTGATGTGTATGCAGGCTTTGCAATCTCAATGTTGCCCTTAACAATTCTTATCCCATAAGAGTTCTTATCCCAACTCTTCAAAGAGTTGTGAGGTTAGGAGAGAAGGTAACTAATGTGTTGTTTAATATCTGCAGTGTAGTAGACATCCAATAAAAGTTTGCTTCATTTCCCTGCCCTTTCGAAAATATATTGATCATGTGGTTTCTTTCCTTAAGACTATGTTTTCAATTTTGGTGGGAGAAGTCCTAGTTCTGACAATAAACTAAGATGTGCTTGTGCTCAGTAGCCAAAGAGACAGCCTTTCATCTCTCTCTTTCCACTTGGGTTATATGTGTGCATTTTTAAAGATTGCCTTCCAGGGACTTAGTGATTGCGAAGTGGGGAGTTCCAGGTACTAGGGTAGGTGTGGTCAAAGCTATCTGGGGGCAGGTGGATCCTGATGATGCCACATCTGAGCAGAAATCCCTCACCTGGATTGGCTTTGGTCACAAAACTGTACTCTCACACAAGGATCCTAGAAGGAGCTCAACTATCGAATGAGCAAATAAAACAAATAAACAAAAGAAAGACAGGGATGGTAGTTAGTAACGCAATGACATAAAGAAAGTGTTGGAGGGAAAAGTTATGGAAATTTTTGGAAATTAATTAGGAAAAAGAAATCTGTGTTAGCCTCTTTCCCAGGGCAAACAGATAGGAAAGAGAGGGAGAACAAATATTCCAGTAGAAGCGAGTCCCAAGAGAGAGTCATCCTTACATCCCACACTTGCTCCTCTCTACAGGGCAATTTCTATACTGTGAGCAGAGCTTCTTACTCTTTTGTTCCTTTGTGAGTTACTTCATTTCTTCTTTCCCAGAAACATAATCACCAAGATTAGCAACTGTTCCTTCTATTTCCCTTGAAAAATATATTTTAATTTTTCTTTAAAGTTGTGACCTGCCTACTTCCTTCTAAGTCGCCTGCATTGTGTGTAGGGGACCCCAAAAGCTTTTGACTGTGTTGAAACAGAAAAGCAGATGCGGCTGTATTACGCCTCACCTGTCCTTCCTCATTTTGAGCAGAGGTTTTCCCTCTTCTTGGCAGTGCCTCAACCCCCTCCGGTGGGGTTGAATGTACAAGAGATAGATCATGGAAAAGATGACAGGGTATCTCTTTTATTTTTAAGTTCTTGCTTTTTTTTTTCTGTTAAAGCAAAATAAAACAAAATCACACCTCTCCCTTCTTTCTTCATTCCAGGTGAAGCCTTATCGGGTTGCTGTTCTCTTGCAATCATTCATCAGGATTATGGGTACAGGAAAGCAATTTTTTTGCTTTCAGAGGAAAAGATATTTTTCTGATATATGAAATATCAGAGGAAAGTACTTACAGTTATTTGAAAAGTTGGTTAATTGAGAAAGCACACACAACATTGCGAGGTTAAGGATCACCCGTTAAGGATTGGCAGAGAGAAGCAGAGAGAAAGGCAGGGAAGAGAAGATTTTGGTGGAAATCAGGAGGTGATAAAGAATGTGTTGAAGGGAGGTGCACGCATTAAGCTGCGGTTATAGTCACAATACGTACTCAATAAATGGTACTTGTTATTTCGTAAGTCCGTTTGTCAAATAATATAATTTCCCCTTGGCATGTATTTTAGACATCTCAATACATTTAAATTAATTTTAACACTTTGAACATTGAACCCTAGTTTTGTTTGGGTTACATAATAAAATGTGTGCATGGGTTTTTTTTTGTTTTTGTTTTTGCTTTACTCATGCATTCTTTTGTTAACTTAGAAGCTGTTATTTTCCTTTGTTTACTGTCTGTATAGTTATTTGTGAAGATGGTATAGTAAAGGACAGAATATAATGATTTAAGGGCAAGTTTCTGATTTCTTACTTGGTTGTCTTTTTTTTTTTTTTTTATCATGCACGTATTTATAATTTTAACAAAAAGGTACTGGCTATTCCTAGGTGGAAAAACAGACAATTTTTGGCCTAATAGAGTTTGAGTCTCATTGGTGTTGGGAGAAAGGTAAACATCTAAGGATATAAATAAAGTTTTATGCTGTGCTGGCATAGATGGGAGACAGACAGTGTGATTGCATAGTGCCAATCAGGGAGCTGATGCTTCGACTCTGAACTGAAAGATGTTAAGGTGCCAACTCTGTCCAGCATGGGGGAATGAGGACATATGGCAGACATTGAGGCCAGGAAGAATATGTGGCGTGTTTGGAAATCAGGAAGGAGTCCCGAGTGATTGCAGTGAGTTAGCAAAAACGGAATTTGCAGGGAGAGTGTCAGGCAAAGTAAGCGGGTCAAGTTAAGCAAGGTCTTATATATTTGACACTAAACATCATTTATTGCTCCAACTGGGACACTTCTGAGAGTGAAGGCAGATCCCAGGTCAATAGGCACAAGCAACTGTTAGTCCAGGCAACTGGGAAGTGTGGCTACCATCGCTCTATAGGCCACTTGAAGGGCGTTGGATTTTATTTGAACTATAATAGGAAGTCATGACTAGGTTTTATATTTTTCAAAATTTATGCTACACATACCCAACAGGAATTCATCTGTGTGTTCACCAAAAAGGCATGTGTTAGAATGAACATAGCAGCACCATTCATGATAGTGCCAAGACGAATTTTATCAAAATGTTTTTCAAAAGCAAAATGGATATATAATCTGTGGCGTGTCCATACAACAGAATGCTACATGGCTATGAGAACGAAATTTAACTAATTGTAACAATATGGATCCATCTCAAAACTATAATAGTTGCGGGGGGCAGGCCACGGTGGCTCAGGAGGCAAGAATGCTTGCCTGCTATGCCAGAGGACCCGGGTTCGATTCCCAGTGCTTGCCCATGTGAAAAAAGTAAAAAAAAAAACAAAACTATAATAGTTGAGCAATTCCAGTCACAAAACAATGCTTATGGTATGATTCCATGATTAAATATGTTTACATATATATGTTAATATAACATCAATATAATTACGAAGAGAACACAATCTTCTATGCTCTTCAGATCAGGATAGCAGATACGTTTAGGTATGGGGGAAACTGAGTTCCTAGTAATATTGTATTTTTTTATCTGGATACCAGTTTTATGGGTGTGTTTAGTGTGTGAAACTTCACTGAGCTGTCCATGTATGCTATATGCCCTTTCCTGTTCACAAGTGATAAGTTTGAAGGTGGGGGGGGTGGTGTGTTCCCTATTGTAAAGAGAATACTTTGCTGGAGGTTAAAAATGGAGGTTTTTACAATTTTTACCCATATTTTATAACTTCTTTCTGACATATGTATGATACGGAAGCAAAGTTTTATATACTAGGGGAGATTTCTCAACCTCAGCAGTATTAGCATTTGTGCCAGATAACTCTTTGCCGCTGGTGTGATGGCAACGTCCCCTGGGATGTCAAGTCACCCCAAGCAGTGAACCACTGACTATAGTAGCATCACTTTCTGAAATTTATTGACTGTTTACTACGTCTGGTTCTCCTCTAAAGGCATTACGTTGGTTCATTCATTTGCTTTACCAATATTCCTAGCGAAGACGCTATCAGTTTCTTTCTTTCCAAGAAGAGGAAACTGAGGTCCAGCTACTCTAGACATCTTCCCCAAGCCTGCATAGCTGGGTAGGAGATGACGAAGCAAGGACATGCATGCAGACAGTTCAACTCCACCACACGTGCCCTCAGCCAGCGCGCTTGCCCACCTCTTACCTCTCCAACTACCGCTCCATCAGGATGGCTCAGAACATACTCAGATGGAGACGGATCTGCCAGACCCTCCTCCTGATTTCCATGGCCAATTATCTTCAAACCTTCCTGTTCTTTAAACTTACTCGAAGTTAAGCATTCATATTTTTAAAAAGTACTATGAGAATCGAGCTTAACAACCAAGTAATAGTGTGACTCATGGGTTACACCTTAATAAAACTTCAAGAGCTCACAGAGACCAATGTGATTATGGGACAAATTATTGCATTTATTTAAACAGAGGGGAAATATACTTATATTTTACAATTGCCTTGAGTTATATATAAAACTAGCTTCTGGCCCTTTAATTACAGACAAAGGTAGAACTCTTGTGAGAGGCTCATGGGTAAAGAAGTGCCATCCATACCTGAAAAGGCATTTCTGCAGGCTGCAAATTCAAGGTGGAGAGCTCCCTTTGAAGCCCACTCCCTCCCCAATTTGTTCTGTTTTGAAGAAAAGAAGTATTTTTCTCTGTTACTAACTAAATGTCATTTAAATATCATCTACTTAAAGCCTGCTTTAAGTAGGCAGTATAAATCAAATGACCATGAATTAGTATTCCTGAATTCTGTTCCATTATTAGCCACAAACTCACTTCATGGAGAAAGATGTTTATTTATTTTACTTATCACGCGCCCCTAAGCTGTGCATTGTAGCCTACTTTGCAGTTCTCTTGCTGGTCTTCTGTATGCTTATCAACTCTGTCTGCAGAGCTGATAAGCTAGTTGTTTAGAGTTGAACTGCATATTCCAGTAGGAAGATTATCATAAATGCTGTTTACCTTCTCATGCCAGTCGCCCAAAGTCAAAAGAAAGGAGAGAGACAAGAAAAGAAAGAAAAGAAGAAATAAAGAGAGAGAGAGGGGAAGGAAGAAATGGAGAGAGGAAGGGAGAGGAAGGGAGAGAAAGAAAGGGGGGAGTGAACATATCATAAACTGTTAGCTTTATGTATTCTAGTTGGCCCATGTGTGTGTGCCCATATATGTGTATGTGTGTGCATTTGTTTGTGTATCTTCTTATTGAGACTTGTCCCCTATAATTTTAAAAGTCTAGAAGGCTGCAGTTGTGGAAAAAAAATGCTACTTTAAATCTTTCGTTTGTGCAGTTTCTATTGTCTGTAGCATTTTTGTTTTTCCTTCTAGCTATCCATGTTCATCACTGAGGATATATGTAACTTTGTTCTTGGAAAAGATGCTTTAAGAACTAACTCCATTAAATATGCTGTGCTAAAGCAGTGGCTTTACTCAGAAGGGAAATATTTAAAACAATGTAGAGTTAAACTTCTACTATAATAGTATGAAGTTTGTCTTCCTTGGGGGTGAACTTAAAACTCAGCCATGCATTTCATTTTGGAATTAGTATTTCTTTTCAAGTCTTCAGCCAGATGGGGAATTTTAAAAGTGTGTGTGTGGGGGATCCTTGACCATGCTTGGGACAAAGGCGCTTGCAGTAAACATTACAGGTCCCTCTATGGCATCCATTATCACTTCCTAACAGCTCCCAGATTTGGGTTTGTTCACCTGTCTTCAACACAGCCAGCACACTGTGGGGCAAATTGAAGATACCGTATTGGTTCTTGGCCATAGCCATTGGTTCATGGCTGGGTATGCAATTTAAGCTAACCAGTCAGGGTGTGTCTCCAGACTCTGGTTTGAAATGCTGGGTCAGACACTATCTCTTTCCTGTTTCACAAGAATGAGGAAGCACTTATGGTTTTACTGCTACTGGCAGACTTCCACGACCATGGGGTCACGGGGAGCAGGGATGGAGGGGAGTCAGATTTAGGATGAAGCTAACACCCTGAAGGCAGAGTAGTGCAGTAGAAGAAAGTATGTCCTTGATGACACTTTTGAGCAGCTGGTTCATCAATCCCAAAGCCCTCCCTACAGATGGACTTCCTGTTTTGGAATCCAGTAAATCCTCTTTATTGTGTCAGCTCGTTTGAGATGAGTTTTCTGTGACCTGCAGCATGAGAAGTCTTAAGAGATACAGTTTTGCAGAGGGAGCAGGATTAGCATGATTGATGCCATACTTGAAATGCTAAAAGGCACCCTGAAAAGTGCAAACCAGTAGGCTGACTCCAGAGGAAGGCCTGAGTGATTTGTAGATCACATAAATGTTTCTTAGAGAGATTATCAGGAATATTTGGGGAGGACAATTTGGCAAAACACAACTTCCGGTATTCAAACAGAAAGAAATCCTAGAATAATTTTTTTTTTTAAATGTTTTTGATCATTAAAAAGAAGTGTGATCCTGGAAAGCAAGAGATATCTGGAAAAGTTAGGTCACATAATATGCGTCCTTCCTTGACTATGGAGTACTTGGCATGTGTAAGGAAATGAATCAGACTTAAATTCATTTTCATCCCCTAAATCCCCATACCCCATTATAGCCTCTGCAGCACGGGAAAAAGAAGTGTTAGTGAGATGAACTACAGTCTTTGCTGCTGTACTTGGTCCCAAGGCAGTAACTGATACTCACCAACTCTAGCTTCCATTACCCATTACCTAGGCTTCCTTCCCCTTCCTCTAGCATTTAGACTGGTCTGGGAGATTGCCTGGTGGGGTGACCCAGCTCTTCAAACAGAGGAGTCTGAGCCCCTGGTTGCCACATTTGCCATGTTGTTTGTTCACTGGTTACCCATTTACAGTTAAAATTGGACATTGAGATACCAAGAAAGGTTGCAGTGGATCTCTCAAGTGTTAAACGTATCCCACCTGGTCTCTTTTTTTTTTTTTTAATTAAAAAAAATTTTTTTAAATTTTTTATTAATTTAAAAAAATACAAGAAAGAAACACAAACATTCTTAATATAGGCTCATTCTGTTCTACAATATATAATCAGTAATTTACAATATCATCACATAGTTGCATATTCATCATCATGATCATTTCTTAGAACATTTGCATCAATTCAGAAAAAGAAATAAAAAGACAATAGAAAAATAAAACGAAAGCAACAAAAA
>PVIY010019812.1:0-45188 GCA_004026745.1 Myrmecophaga tridactyla
AGGGATGATCACGATTACTGACTCATTATATAGATATTACTTTCTACTTTCTGGTATATTAGAATAATCAAGGGGAAATACATGAAATATTTGAATTTTGATCCAAATGCCTTTACTCTATATTGATTTGTATAGCCTTTATCTTGTTCCCTTGTTATTGTAAAAACCTTGTGACTGAACATCACTTGTAGCCATTTATCCAGTTTTTATTTTTTATTTTAGAGTCATATGATCACTAAAGACAGCCCCTAGTGTTTATTAATGAAGGGACTTGGTTCAGCCCCCAGAACTAACCCACCCCAAGTCCAAAGTTTATCTTAATAACCAAAACTAGATCTAACCAAATAGGTCCACCTGACATGCGCAGTAGCTTAGATGTTAACCTATAAGTCATCAATACCTCATCATAATACTAAAAATCAAACACATCATCATTTAAGATCATTTAAGAAAGCCATCACTTTCTTAAATACATCCTGTGACTAAACATGTAGTCGATCTGTCCATGCTTAATAATTAAATCACCCCTAATTACATCATCCATCATGGCCATTTTCCTAAAACCTGACCATCTCTTAATGCTATAAAACTATTAGAATTATTGCAGTTTGGGGAAACAGATTTTTGGGCTCAAAGGCCTTCTGATCTCCTGCTGCATGCTTAGCAATAAACTTTTTCTCTCTTTGAAATCCTGGTGTCTCAGTAATTGTCCATTTGAGCTCATCGGGCACAAGAA
Source organism: Myrmecophaga tridactyla (assembly GCA_004026745.1). Lineage (NCBI taxonomy): Eukaryota > Metazoa > Chordata > Mammalia > Pilosa > Myrmecophagidae > Myrmecophaga > Myrmecophaga tridactyla. The sequence continues at coordinate 737 of PVIY010019812.1, forward strand.
TCCACCACCTTTGTCTGGTAATATGAGACAAACCAGTCCTCAGACACTTTAATATTTTCCATGGGAGATTAATTTTAAACTTCTGACCTCCAGAACTTTAAGAAAATAAATTTGCAATGTTGTAAGCAACTATGTTGTGGTAATTTGTTAGAACATGAACGGGAAAATTAATACAACACTATTCTATATTTTGGAGGGCATGGAAACATTTTTTAAATGGAGTGAAAAGAAATATACCCTTATTTTACAGTATGCCCCTCATGCAGGAAAAAAAGGAATGGTACCCATTGCGCTGGTTAAATAAGATTCTAAATACATCGACAATATTACACTTATGAAAAATAGAAAAAATGGGAAAATTGTATGTTGTATATTGCAGTAAGTACAATATTATTTCTATCTCTCAAACACAAAAGGCAATGAGTGATAAGACAGAAAATAAGAAGATGCCTTATAATAATTCATCTGAGTCCACCCTTGAGACAAAAAAAAGGAAAACAAACATACAAAACAGGAAAAAGGAACTTGGTATTGTTTGTACTTTGGTGTGAAATTCTGCCTTAAACTCAAAGAGATATTTGAAAACTAAAATGAGGCTTTTGATTTATGTTTTAATGTGTATAACATACCATATTTTGCCACTTCACATTGAAATATCCTTGGAGATACAGCAGATATTAAAACATCACAAAATATTGAATGTTAAGTCTTGAAACACTAAGGGTTGATAGAAATTGCTGTAAATTAAAAGATCCCATTGAGCTGAGCCTTCAGGGGAAAAATTATAATCTATGCCATCAAAAATTCTTTACCATAAAACATGAGTTCATCCATGGAATGATAAATTAATATGCATTCCTTTTCCATCCACCTTACAAATAGGAAACCCATACCAGCAAAACTGTTGAACATTCAACCTTTCTACTTGCAGAGAAATAATAATATCTACTTCAATTTTATTTGCAATTTTAAATGCTTTCAAGTGATATGAATATATTGGTATGAGGGTGGTGGTGTTAAAATAGAGAAGGAAAAAAAAAGAAACTTAAAAGACAAAGCATGAGGTGGGTTGGGGTGGGGTGGAGAGCACAACTTAGAAGGTTCTAGAAGTTGCCAAGCATTTCAGAGTCCAGAGCCTGGACTATGGTACCAAATAATTCTAGGTTTCAACTCTGGTTCAATAATTCATAGTTCTCTTCACTCAGAGAAGTTAATGAATCTCTATGAGCTCCAGTTTCCTTCTCTGAACCATGGAAATGATACTATTAGTTCCACAGAATGACCACATGAAATAAATGAGGCAATAAATATGAACTATTTAGTATAATGCTTGGCATATAATAAGTGTTCACTACTAGCAGCTAATTTGTGTCATTCAAAATCTATATACCAAATGCCAGAAGTATAAGTTAACACAAATAAGTAAAGAAAATGAATGTTTCATTACGTTGGAAATGAGCATTGAATCAAGCCATATTTAAAGTTATGTCTACATGTTTATTTGTGATTGGAGCAGTGAATGAAAATTTGAAAATTAAACTTTGATAAATCTATGAAGCAGTAATTTTTAGCATTGTTAATCTTCATCTGAAACCACATTTATGTAAAAAAAAAAAGTGAAAAATAGAAGGGCAGGGAAAAAAATGCCACACTTTACCATCTTTATCTTGCATCCAGAGAATAAAAAATAGAAGGGCAGGAAAAAAAATGCCACACTTTACCATCTTTATCTTGCATCCAGAGAATAAAAATGTATTCTTTCAATTTTACTGGGATAATCAGAGGAAGTGTTTACAGAATCATAGAACAGATACATTTAGAATTCTTGATGATATGGTTATATGACAATAGTTATCTAACCGACTCTCTTTTCATACACACTGATATGTTTTTCAAGGAGAATTATGAGTAACAGTATCCATTTTAGGAATTATAATAGTGTGTTTTTTCCAGCTACATAATTTAGATGGGTCCAGATTAGAAGAAATCATCAAATTCTGCTTTGAATCTGCTTTCGTAAATGTAGCTAAATAAAGAAAAAGTATGGACTAAATCTTAGACGACGCATGAGGGAATTTGAGAGGCTATTAGTTAGACCTCCCTTTGACTTTCAAATAAATTAAACACATGAAAGTAAGAACTCCATGTTTCTCCACCTATAACTGGTTAGCATTTTTAGGGAAGGTGAAAGTCTTTCAAGTAGCAAATAATATTAGTGAAAATAATGGGCACAGGCTTAATGAAAACATTCCATAATTCCATAAATTAAAGGTCAAGCATAAAGACAAAGCTTATTATCAGTATTAAACATCAACTTAAAATTATTCTCGAGTTTTCTATAATTGAATCTATTTTATAATATCAAAAAGCAGCTTCTGTTTTGGTTATTATTTGCAGTTTTGAAATTTTACAACTTAATGTATCCCACAACCTATAAAATTTTACATAAAAGTAATATCAATCAAAAATGGGAAAACAATACACTGAAAAATGAAAAGTAAATTCAGCTGAGCCAGTAAGTTCACTATTGTTCATGAACTGTGTTCCTATTTCTGAAGCTGAGTATTTAAAGCCTTACTAAAATTACATGATGTGGCAAAATTATGACCTGAGAGATTGATTAGTCTTTAATTCCAAAAAAAAAAAACAAGAGAGAGTCTAAATATCTGAGCAATCCTCACATATGTAGACATAGAGCATGAACACTTCATGAAGTATGCTCTAACAATTACCAAAGTCAAGACACAGTAACCGTGACATGGAATAGCATACCTTTAAAGTATAGTCATCAGTTATGCTAGAAGCAAATAGTATACATAACAGAGTTTAACTAGATCAGTGCATTTTGCGATGATCTACTCAGCAATAGTCCTTGGTATTTAGAGAATGCTAAATGTTTATTATTTTAAAGATACACGTTTAGTTTACAAAATAAATAAGAATCAGAATTATCTTTATGATACAGCTTGTAAAAAAGTGTTATCAATTATGCAATTTTTTTTCTTATATATAGAGAAAATATACTCTGGGCATATACATCTTTTCTCTATTAAATTATACCTTTATCCACATTTGTAAATCATAATACATCCTCCATTTTATTTACTTGCCACTACTCACGCAAAGACATCTAAAACATAGTACTTATTAGCATGCAACTTAAGAAGTCACAATCAAAAATATAAATCTTGGCAGACTATTCTTATTTAGATCTATACTATGGTCCTTACTTTTGTATGATTTTATGTTTCTGGAAAAGCAGTTTATTGTTTTATTGTGGATGGAAAAATTAGCCTACTCATCTCTCTTCCTGTTTCCATTTTGTCACCATACCATCCATTCTCCACATAGAAGCCAAAAGGATCTTTTCAGTGAGGTCCATACTCTGTACCGAGGCGTACAAGAGTTCAACTTGTACGACTCCACTTTACCCCAAGCTGCATGTTTGCTCAGTACACTCTAGTTACACTCACTTACCTCTGTCCGCGCAGAGGATAAGCTCTTTTCTTGGAGTACTACCTCTTCCATCTGTATGGAATATTCTTTGGTCACATGTTTGCATATGGTTGTTCTTTGACACTTGTCTCAACTTAAAGGACCACTTCAAAAGGCTCAGCTCACTTCCCTTACAAACTTGGCCGCTCACCTTAGGTCTTCGTATGCTCTCTCATATTAACGTGATTTGTTTTTCTTCATAGCAGTTGCCAATATCTGAAACAATTGACTTATTTATTTGTTCTCTTCCTCTACCAGGGAGCAAAATAGGAGGATGAATTGTTAACTGCTGTGTTTCCATATTCAGAACAGTCCCTGGCATGTATAAACCACCGAATAAATATCTCTTGAACAGATGAATAAAAGTGAATAAAGGAAAGTTGAAAATAGATCTGTGTACATATTAGCTCTTTGAATAAAAAGCTGAGGAGAATCATTTAGCCTCGCTTGATCTCCCTCTGTTCATTTTCAAATTGAGGGTTTTGAATTAAGTAAACTTAAAAGCCTCTTCTATAAAATGTGGCAATTAATAAATCTTGTGTGCTTGATCCTCTAAAAGTTTAATACTAGACCTACATTTTTAGATTGGTAATAATGCTATTACTCAAAAGTACAGACTTCAGCCACGTGTAATTTCTTCTGTGAAGGTGATTTGACGAATTAAAAATCGTGCAAAGTGCTTTTTATAAAATAAGGAAAATGGTGTGTCGTAAATCTATGGCAGAAACAATGTTCATTTTCTTAGACAATGTTTCAATTAATACATATTAGTTAAGTAATACTTCACGGATAATTGTTTTAACTGGCAGCCATTAAATAATTCTGAATGTCCCTTTGCAGGTATACATTTTAATTTTAATATACTAACTTGTTGGAAAAAGTTGTTTAAAACCTCCTCCATTTGTATTTACTATTCATACCCTTTTACCTGTCATTCAATCATATAATGAGTCCTTTTCAATTGAACTTAAATGAGGAATTCATAATTTTAGGACATCTTTTAAGCAATCATAGGTAAGATTTTTTTTTAGATAAGATGTTTAAAAAGAAAGAACAAAGGTTTAATTGAAAATGGAAAAAGAAGTTCTCTAGAGTTTTCTGCTATGAAAAACTTGCTTATGGATGGTGGATACGGGTGAGACCCATCCCCGAGTATGTTCCAAGCTTACAGTGTGTGACATTTATAACCTGTGGTTATGACTATTATTACTTTGTCCATCAAAAGACTAAATTGGAGAAAGGTGAGTGATTCTAGGAGCTTACATGTCCTACATTATCTAGCCCCCAGTGACCTGTAGCATCTTTCCTTTCTGTACCCTCCTAATTTATGGACCTCCTTTCAATTCTGCAAATGTACCCTGTTTGGTTTTCTTTAGTTCTAGACTATTTAAAATACTGTACTCTCTGTGGAATGATCTGTACCTTCTTCCCCCCCTTCTCACAGAGCAGATTTCACCCAGTAAACTGTGGTCATTTTTCATGTCCTGAATTAAATATCACCTCCCGTGGAAAGTCTTTCTATATCCATCACTCCTCCACACTAGCTCAAGTTCCTTCAGCTATAAACACTCAATAAAATATGCAATACAAAAATTTGCTTAAATTTTTCTTCTTAGAGAACAAGTATAATAAATAGGGGAGAATCTGTAATTTGGTTTTTCATTTTATCCCTCAAAACTAACCCAGTGCTTGGCACCTAGTAGACATTCAATAAATATTTGTATCGTGTTTAATTAAGTTACTAACTGAATGAAAGAATGAATGACTTCAGTTTTTATCTATGTACAACTATTTACTATGCAGGTTTACTATGGAACAAATGTTTATACACCACCTTTTAAGAATCCTGGCCCTAAGAAATATTACCTAGGCAATTGCCCATAAGGTGAACATTAATTGCACTTGGTTATACTGTTTCCTTTAATTTCCATAAACTGTCCTCCAGATTTTGTTGATTCCTTTACTTTATGTGTTTTGTGGTAACCCTCCTAACTCAATTTACTGCCTCATACTGTAGTGGCCTCACTCATATCTTAGCTCAGGCAGTCATAAATTGTTTCCTGTATTTCTTCAATGTGTTCCACAATATCGCATTTGTAAATTAAGCCTTTTAATTTTTAGCTGCATGTGTGGGGGTAATATGTTTCTTCCCTTTTCCGCTGATAGAGATACGTAGAAGGTGATGACTAGAAGGATATTTAAGTGTATTTTCATATGTTTTTTTGGTCATCTGAAGAAGAAAAAGATGGTTTTGAATCTTTTTCTGTGATTTGCCCATTCCACCACCCCCAGGGGAGTATCCTAAGGTTTTTAACTTGTCCTTGTGTTTGCAAAAAGGAGTATTCCTTTCAGTACATACAAAAACTGGAAAAGAGTAGAAGCATATTTTTTAGTTAGCTCATTGAATTTTGTCATGGTGGATTGTAGGAGAACAGTTTTCTTTTTCAGCAAAGCATTACAAATGTAAGTTTACCACACTATTATTTCACAAGTTCCTTTAAAATGCTGCAACATATTTAAAGAAGTGAATTGAATATGGATTTAAACATCTTTGAATCACTAGTACTTGAACATCGAATAACAAGGTGATAGTAGTTTTAAAGATATTAAAATCATGTTTTCCATTCATTTGAAAGCGTAATGATATGTTGTTGTTGTTGTTTAAGACTATGCTACAAATATTTTGAATAAGTCAATTTTTATGAATTTGATAGAAGACTCAGATTCTGTGTTCTGTGTTAAATATAGCAGCCTCATTCCAATTGTATTTATAATTTGCGTCAATATTTTATAGGGAAATATCTGCTTTAAATATGCATTTTTTTATAATCTCTTCACAGCATCAATTTTCCAAGTAGGTTTTTTTTGTTTGGTTCAAATTTTAATAGACAGATGGAATGAGTGTTGTGTTTCCTGTTTCTGCCTGTAGATTTTAACTGATTAATGGGCGGTCCAAGGAAAGCAGAAAAACCGTCATTAAAATTAAGGTTCTTCACTTCCCATTGAATTTTAGATATGTAATGTGTCATGGAGAAAGCTTTTTGATTCTTGTCAATGTAAATTTTGAAAGTGAAGAAGTAACTGGGGATAAAAAAGAGACTATCTCCTGAATAAAAATTAAATATAACAATTCTTATTTTATTTAAATTAATAAAGAATGACAGTAAAATATTACATATAGTAAGCCATTAAATTCAGTCTCCCAAAACATTTTGACATACTGATGAACTAGTATGAAAGAGGATGCTTTTCTTTTTCCTACCACTTCTGTAATAAAGAATGAAAAAAAGATTGAAGGATATTGATAGAAAGGTTGTCAGTGAGTATGAGGGAATCACAAATTAATTATAATAAAGCCTTAGTTTCAAAAGCTCTGCCTTTTCTTCTCCACTTTTTGTCATCCCTGTGGCCTAAACATTTAGAAAAATCCTTGTCTCACAGTATATTTTAATAAATTTCTCTCATCATTATTTGATCATCTGTTTATTCTGAGTATTTTTCTCAGAGTGGAATATAAGCATAATTAATATCATGATAGAAAATGAAGAAGAAAAAGAACCTATTTTCCTTCCTCTTTTTTTACTTCCACCCACTCTATTACATGTTTATGACATTTATTATTTTCTTTATTTTCCTTAAATATTACAAGCAAATAGAGTAAAATTTTCTGAGATATGGTGGCACAATATTTATTGCATTTCTGAACCCCATCATTCTGTTTTTCAATATATTTTGGAGAGTTTTTCCTAGCAGTAAAAGAGTTTATTTATTTATATTTTACTAAAGGTCTACCAGTCCTCCATGGATAGGTACGTGGATATTTGCTGTAATTTTATATTGCACTCATTTCCATAACATGTACGCCTGCATAAGTGTCATTTCGTGTTCATGTGATGATATATTTTTGATAGTGTTCCATTAGTGGGATCACTGGATGAAACAGTCAATGCTTCCCTGACATAGGTAGCTATGATCGGAATTTCATTCATAAAGTTTGCTCCATTTTCCATGTCTGCCGGGACTGTGACAAATGGATTGGAAGTTTCTATTTTCAATCACCTTATCCTGAATCAGGCTCATCATATGGTATAAAAGCCATTACTATTGTTTTTCTGCGTACTCATTCCTTACTTAAAAATGGGTTATGAGGGTGGGCCACAGGGACTCAGCAGGCAGAGTTTTTGCCTGTTATGCCTGAGACCTGGGTTTGATTTCCAGTGCCTGTCCATGAAAAAAAAAAATAGGATCATGAACGAGGCTCAGTTGATTAGGATCATAGGAGAACTATGATCATTTTAATATGATAAATTTTATTAGAGCATTTCAAATGCTGAATATATTGAATATGTATTTATAGACCGAATCACCCTAGTACAATGTTGATATTTGGCGTTTGGTGTTTGGATTTCCAAGAGTCTGTTTAAAGTCAGAATATAAAGCCTTACCAATGTTGTGAGTTGCCAATATTTTTCCATTTGTTGCTTTTTCCTGTATTTAAAGCAAGCATTGCTGGTGTTCTAGTTTGCTAGCTGCCGGAAAGCAATATACCAAGAACAAAATGGTTTTTAAAAAGGGGAATTTAATAAGTTGCTAGTTTATAGTTCTAAGGCCAGGAAAATGTCCCAATTAAAACAAGTCTATAGAAATGTCCAACTTAAGGCATCCAAGGGAAGATACCTTGGTTCAAGAAGGCCAATGACGTTCAATGTTTCTCTTTCAGCTGGAAGGGCACATGGCTTACATGGCAGCGTCTGCTGACTTTCACATGTCTCTACCAAAAAAGGGGCTCTCTCCAAAATGTTTCCTCTTTTAAAGGATTCTAGCAAGCAACTCCACCTTCAGTGGGTGGGGACACATCTCCATGGAAATCATCTAATCAAAAGTTTCCACTCACAATTGGGTGGGTCACATCTTCATGGAAACAATCAAAATGCTCCCATCCAGCAATATTGAATGAGCATCAAAGGGCATGGCTTTTCTGGGGTCCACCACAGATTCAGACCGGCACAGCCGGCTCCATGGTTATAAAGAAATTCACCATGTTTTCTGGTATGATGTGTTTTCGTTTTACATTTAAATCTTTAACCACTTGGTGTTTATCTTATAACATAAGAAATGCACTCAATATATCACTCTCTGCCTTTGAAGCATCCCAAAACCTTCTACTAAGAAGTATTTCTTTTCTTTTTTAAAGCTATTTTATTGAGATAATTTACACACCATACCAAAGTCATTTTTTGATCATTGCTGATATTAAATCCTGCTTTGTCCTATATTTCTCAGATATATGTACAAATGTATCTATACTTATATTCTGTCCCATAGAATAGAGATCACTCTTGTTTGTGTTTTAATAACATAGTATTTTAACTTCTGAATCTTCATAGTGTTTTTTAGTAATTGAAAGACTAGTCCTTCCCACCAACCACTGAACTTTCCCTTTTTGTAAGAAAATTTCTAGCACATTTTATTTTTGTATATCAGAATCCACTTATCTAGTTACAGAAAAAAATAACATTCTTGAGATTTCATTAAACTTATAAATTGATAGAAATAATTGACATCTTTTTTAATAATTTGCTCATACATATCACACAGTCCTTGGTATTTTATATTGTTCTTGTTAATAGTCATGATATTGTAACTTACATCGCTTTCATTAAACCTTAAAACTGACTGTTGCTTATAATTGTATATTGTCTACTAATGTTGGTATATTTACTTTATAACTGAGTAATGTACAATTTCTTGTTGTTCTCACTTGATTGCCACAGTATTCCCTCATATCATCTGAAAAATAGAGATTGTTTTAGCTTCTTTCAAAGTCTTATAACTTTAATTTCTATACACATTGCTTTATTTTTGTCTAATAATGTCAGGTTAGTTGTAAATACACAACTTTTGAGAAAATGTTCCAATGATTCTCTATTAATAATAAAATAACCTGATTTTGGAGAAATAGATACAGACATATATGAAATCATACTAAAGAGGAATTATCCATCAGTTTCTCTTTATTTAATACTTATAGCAATAATTGCTGTGAATATTTCCTAACAACTTTTTAGTGTTTGATTAAGAGCATAGGAGAAACATGATCTTTTTGTTTTGTTTTTTTTTGCATGGGCAGGCACCGGGAATCGAACCCGGGTCTTCAGCACAGCAGGAGAGAACTCTACCTGCTGAGCCACTGTGGCCTGCCCAGAACCATGATCTTTTAGCATAACAAATCTTATTAGAATATCTCAAATATTAACTATATTGAATATTATTTATAGACTGATCCCCTCTCTAGTACAATGTTATATTTGTTCCTCAAAAGATTTAAGGGTTATTTGTAGATTTGTGAGAAATAATTACCAGAATTTGGTACAAATGTTACACTTGCTTTTCATAAGGAACTTAGATATTTATCCTTCTACCAGGATTGAACTCATTAGAAGATTCAAATTTGATTGAAAAATTGTGGAACCCTGCTTATCCCCACACTTTTTCTTCAGACAAACAGGGCCTTAGTATGACTGTGAATTAGAGCTGAAAGAGCTGAGGACACAGAATCTCTGAGGAAAAGTCTAGAAGGAAAACAAAGCAATGACACCAGAAATGTGTCACCCTTGACACAATTACAGTAAACATTAAATGTAGCCTAAAATCTAGCTAGCCAGATTTACTGAAAACCTCACATTAAAGGAATATTTGCTTCAATTCTTATTATACAAAATAAGATGTATATCTTTTAATAACAGCAACAACAAATTAGAAGGCATGCCAAAGGATAAGAAAAAAATTACAATTTGAGAGGAAAATATCAGAACCAGACTCAAGTGAAACAGATGTTGGAAATATCAGGCAAGAAATTTCATTAAAAGCTGTAATGGAAAAAAATAGATACCTTCAAGAACATATGGGCAAAGCAAGCAGAGATGGAAACTCTAAATAAGAATAAAAACAATACTAGAAATTAAAATCACCTTAACAAAAAGAAAGAATGTCTTTAACTGCCTCATCAGTAGATGGGAGAGTAGGAAAATAGTAGCGGGCTTCAAGTTATGTCAATAAAAATTTTATAACTAAACTAAAAAGAGAATATGGATTAAAAAATTAGAGCAGAAAATCCATGAACTGTGGAACAATTTAAAAATATGTAAAATATGAAAATTGAAATTCAAGAAAAAGAGATCTTAACGGAAGAAATATGTGAAGTAATAATGAGCAAGATTTTCAAATTTAATGCCAGATCCCAAACTGTAGATCAACAAAACTGAGAGAACAACAAGTAAAATGTATAACAAATCAACAAAAATAAACACATGCAAACATATCATGTTAAAACTGCAGATGAGTTGGCCACGGTGGCTCAGCAGACAGAGTTCTCACCTGCCATGCTGGAGACCCAGATTCAATTCCCGGTGCCTGCCCATGCAAAAAAAAAGAAAGACAAAAATCTTGAAAGGAAGAAAAAAGCCCTTTCCTTTTGAAGAATAAGGATAAGATTTATAGCAGAGATCATGCAAGGAAGAAGTTAAGTGCAGCAAATGATTTAAAATGTTGAAAGAATAAAAGAACATTCAGTATAGAATTATACAGCCAGAGAAATTATCCTCCAAAATGAAAAAGAAAAAAAGACTTCCTCAGGCAACCAAACACTGAGGTTATTTACTAACAGCAGAACTTCCTGCACATAATGTTTGAACGAAGTTCCTCACAAGAGGTGAAAATGATATAAATCAGAAACTTGTATTTCCATAAAGAGATTTTTAGAGAGCGAATATTTAGTGGCTTGAAGCTATATGTACCCCAGATAAATATGTTCTTAAATTTAACTTATTCCTGTGAGTATGAACCCATTGTAAGTAGGATGTTTTGATAAGGTTAGTTAAGTTGTATGGCCTGCCTCAATCAGGATGGCTCTTAGACCTATTTCTGGAGTCCTTTATAAGCAGGATGAAATTCAGGCAGAAAGAGAAAAAGCAACAGGGGAACAGCCAGAAGCTGAATATCAACAAAACCTAAAAGAGAAGGGAAAGACGAGGAGATGCCACCATGTGCTTTGTGATGGGACAAGGTAAGGGCCAAAGATCTCTGCAGCCAGTCCCAGAGTGTCATAGACATAGGGAGAAGGCATGAGCTTGATGATGCCTTGATTTGTACATTTCCAAGCCTCATAACTGTAAGCTCAAAAATTCCCATTGTTTAAGCCAAACCATTTGATGATATTTGCTTCAATAGCCTGGGAAGTTAAAACAGAATACAGGAACATAAGATACACTATTTATTTTTGAAGTTTTAATTGACTAAAAGATAAATATTTATTTAAATAAATGATAGTGTTAAAATAAATTGGCTACCTACATTGTCATTGCTGGGAGTGATCCCTTTACTGAGAAATAATAGGGACTTTCTATGGAAAAATTTTTAAAAGGGGCTGTTTTAGTTTGCTAAATGCTGCCAGCACACAATATACCAGAGGTGGAGTGACTTTTATTAAGGAAATTTATTAATTTATTAAGTTATAAATTTTAAGCAACAATTGGAAATAATCAGGTTCAGGTTCAATTGAAAAAGCCTATCAGAAATAGACAAATATACTATAATAACCAATCTGTGACCATTCCACATTTGGTAAGACCTTCTTTAATGTCAACCAGTTATTATAATTAACCCTTTGGAAATCAGTCAATTGTCTTTATAAGCCAATGTAACTGGCTAACCATTTTGTGACATTTAGTTTGGTTTGAGGTCTCCCTGCTCAAGGAATTTTTCTTTCAATAAACACATTATACTGACTATTGTTGGTGACTCAGTTTATTTTGACAATAGTAGTAATGCCTTGTGTGAGTATACCATCCTGATATGTAAAACAAATGAGAGCAATTTCACAAGGGTCAAAAGGTAAGAATTAAGAATCTGTGTTTGAACATCCTATTTTAGTTACTAGCTGCCAATAGAAATATCATACAATGGGTTAGATTAACAACAGTAATTTATTAGCTTATGATTTCAGAGACTAGAAGGCTTTCTTTTTCCAAGGATTGGTATCTTCTGGCTGACAGCCAATCATATGGTTTCTGGAATTTTTTATTCCATGGCATGCCCCTTGAGGCCTCTTCTGATTTCTTGCTTTGTTCTCTTGGCTTTCAGCTTTTTGCATCCTATGGCTTATATCTCTGTGTCTAATCTCCTTTCTCTATATGGACTTCAGCCATATTAGATTAAAAACCACCTTAACTATTAACACCATCAAAGGCCCTATTGCAAAGGGACTCACAGCCATGAGACAACAGGGTTGGGGCCTGAACAAACCTTTTGTGGTGACATGATTCAATCCCCAACAGGTACCTACAGTACATATGAAATGGTATTGTGTTATTCGAAGGTGGTCTTAGATTAATTAAAAATATATATGTATGCTATTAGTGCAACCATTAAAAATGAGAAAAAGTGGGAAGTATAAATGATTTACTTCGAGAGTAGATAAAATGGAATTTTAAAAAGGCTCAATTAAAATCAGTGAAGCCAGGAATAAATAGGGGACAAAGAAAGAAAAAATTCAATAGATAGGTAATAGTTATAAATATATATTCCAGCTACATTAATAATCATGGATTCATGTGAATTGGTTTTAATACACCAATTATAAGACAGAGTCAGAAGAACGAATAAAAAATAAGACCTAATTAAATGTTGACTACAAGAAACTCATTTTAAATATAAAGACTCAGGTCAAAAGTAAAGGAATGATGTGATAAGCAATAAGAATACCTAAGACACAGATTTTGGTTCCTAATAACAGTCTCCAATAAAAATTTCCATAGCTAAGAATATGACTGATGCTAGGAATAGGGCAAGAAATGAAGAAGATGAGCCTGGAGGGAAAAGGAGGAGGAAAAGGAGGAAGTGCAGGAGGAGGAGGAAGAAGAGGAAGGAGATGAAGAAGGAGGAGGAGGAGGAGGAGGAGAAGGAGAAGGAGAAATAAAAGAAGATGGAGAAGGAAGAGGAGGAGAAAGAGAAAAATGATTGGGATATGTCAGAAATGTGTAAGTGCCAATTGTTAAAACACTCCTAATAGCCAAACCTCTAACAATCTGAGCAACAAAATGAAATAGTATTGGTTTATAACCTGAAGTATAAACTAAACATCCAAAACCCATATTATTACTAATAAATGGTTGAATAAACTAAACAAGTGGAAGAGAATAGTCTAATATTTGTACAGGAGAATTCTAAATAATTTTTGTAGGCACTCTTAAAGGGATGGAGCATAACTCCCCACTATTTAAATATGAGCTTCATATAATGATTTCCTCCCAAAGAATACAGTGTGGAAGGGAGAAATAAAATAATAAATTTACAGTGGAGAAAGCTGACAAACAATATCAAGTGACCAAGGCTAACATCAACAATAAGTCATACGGGTAGCACACAGCCTTGATATGATATGATGAGAATGTTTTTATCTCTAGGTTGTCCTCCAAAAAAGCACATTACCTCAATGCAATAGTTTTCTATGCTTTCCATGACAAATCATCACAAACTGAGGGCTGAAAACCAGCAAAATTTTATTCTCACTCAATTTTGGAGGCCAGAAGTTCAACATAATTTTCTCTGAGATGAAATCAGGGTGCCAATCTGACCATTTTGCCCTGAAAGACTCCATTACTCCCATTCTGCCTTAATTTTCTGTCACATTGTCCTCTCTTTGGCTTGAATCAATTCTGCCATTGTTCTTCATTTACTAGGACACTTGTGATTGGATTAAAGGCCTTCCCACACCAAGATTATGTCCCCATGTCAAAATCCTTAACGTAATCACATATGCAAAGATCTTTTTTCTTTATAAGGAAACATTTATAGGTTCCAAGGATGAGGACCTGATCTTTGCATGGCCATTACTTAGCCTACTGCAACCAGTCCAATGATGATAAAAATACCAGGCAAATTCAGATTCCAGAGCATTCTACCAGTCATCAAATTCATCATAAACAAGGAAATTCTGAGAAACTGTCAGAGCCAAAAGGAGCCTAAGGACTCATGATTATTAAATGTAATGTGGCCTTCTGATTGGAATCCTGCAACAGGAACAGTACTTTAAGGAAAAACTGAGGAAATCTGAATATAGTATGTGTTTTAGTTAATAATAACATCAATATTTGTTCATCAATTATGGAAAATTTACTATACTTACTTAAATGTGAATAATTAGAGAAACTGCAGTGGCTTATACTGGAATTATCTATACTATCTTTGTAATACTTGTTTAAATCTAAAGCTTTTCTTAATATATTAAAATAAAAATTATAAAAGGGATCATCCTTAATAAGTGTTCTGGGAATTTCTCTTAGGACTGCCTTATAATCACTATAACTATCTCTCACTTAATTTTCACTGCTTAATTTATCCTTGTGCACAGAGGTGAAAAAGTAATAAATTACATGGAAAGGGGACAGATTTTCTCATATTGGATTATTGGCCAATGAAAAATGGAGAATGAATGCATTTCTTATCTATCAATATAGATTGCTTGATAATTATAGATAATTTATAAATTTGATATATAGAAAAGAGTAATCAAATTTAAATATAAAACTCTTCAAAATGGAGGTGGAGGTCCACACATATGTACATAAACTGGGAATGGGTTCAATCTTTTTTTTTTCTAATTTGATTATAGAAGTTAACATTCTAACCAAAATTTTGTCAAGATTTGTTCAGGAATTGAGGTCTTTCTGCACTTGCAAACTGCAAGTTAGCCTTTAGAAATATCATGGATACTGATGGAAGACAGGACACTCCTAGGTCAGAGATAATTTATTTTTCACTGCAAAGGTGATACCCACAGAACCAGCATTTACACCATTCCTCTACTCTTAGTTGCCACAAAGGCAGTGTGATGAAGACCAGTTGATACCTGATATGAAGTGAAGAAAAGATAACAGGAGAGAAACTCCAAGTTTAGAAAAATATGAATAATTTAAAATGAGCTGTAAGTCTGCCTTAACTTTGTTCCACAGGACACATTATCCTTGTGGCATTGGACAGTCCTTTACTCTGTCATTTACTCTGGTCGGAGACATTATCTCTGTCTTGCAAAACTGCTCACCATGCCCACATCCTTGAAATGATAGCATAATAATAGGGAGTCAGTGTCCCTGCCCATAAGATATGAAGAAATAAAGAGACCATGGAGAATTGTTTACCAATAAGTTTGAGGACCATTTGTCTCTGCACCTAACCTTGGAATTTTTAAACCAAAATGCTTATCACATCCATAATACACCACTTTTATAGTTTGAAGTGATGTGGGTGGAATTAAAAGCATATGCAGTTAAGAAAGATTGTGTAAAATGTTGCACAAACTAAAACACATGTGCAAATCATAAAATAAGTTGCCAGTGTTATGTGCATAAATGTGACTATTGTAGTATGGCTATAAGAAAGTAATTTACTAGGGTTGTGCAGAACATAATTTGGAAACCCAGTTGTAGGTAAAATGTTTCCATAATGATCCACAAATATAATTCACCTTTTTAATTTTATATGGCTTCAGTAGGGAACATATCCAGTTAATGTTACATAAATAATTGTTTCATGCTTTACTTGTATCATGTAATGAACATATTAAGTAATAACATTCCATGTGCTTATGTATATCCATTTCTCCAAGCTCCCCACTCCCCCAGTAAAAAAAGGTTAAACTGATGTCCATTTCTAATAATTACCTAATTAAAAATATTGAAGAATGCATCCTTTAATTAATTCAAGTTTCATTGCTATTGTAAGGTCTGACAGCAAATTAAAATTTGCATTCAAAGAAATTATATGCTTAGTTTTATTTGGAGATATCATTTAGGGAAGATTTAAATATCAGCTCTGATTTTAAACATCATACTTATATTCTTATATGAAGCATGCTGTTTTCCCCTTTCAATGATGCAAACACTATTTTTATTTCATGTAAATATAATTTCCAATTGAATTGGTAATAAGCCAAATTTTACCAACTGTAATCTTGCATATTTCTTTTTTAACTGTGCTCAATATTTTTAAACACCCACCATCCAATTTCAGATAGAGAATATGATCAATACCCTAAGTACTCTTTGTAGACAAACTGATTTTATCTTTCTTTCCACAGATTGATTAACCACTAATCCTTGTTTTTTCTAATAGTTTTTCTATACATGCATCTAATAAAAGCAACATATGATTTGGTTTTCCATTGTTTCTTGGCTTGCTTGAGCTGCCATCACAAATTCCATATAATGGATTGACTTAAACAGTGAAAATTTATTGGCTCACAGTTTTGAGGCTAGAAGAAATCCAGAAATCAAGATATCAAAAATTTGGCTGTCTGCCCAAAGACTTCAGCATTCTGGTGCTGGCTGCAAGCAAATTTTGGGGTCATTGGCTTGTATTTCTGCCTCCCATGACAGGGAAATATCATCTCCTCTCCCACTTCCGGAAATACATGTCCTCTTTACAAGACTTCCTGTAATCCTGTTAGGTACAGGATTAAGACTTTCCCTGCTTCTACTGACCACACCTTAACTGAAAGTAACACCCTTTTACAGTGGGTCACATCCAGAGAAATGCAGAAGGAAATGTATTTGTTAGGGTACATAATTCAACCCATCACAAATTATACAATCGGTGTTATCAGAGTGTATGCGTATAACATTATGGGAAAAGCAAGTGTATTGTGATGCAACCTGTTTCAGTCTGCTAAAGCTGCCAAAATGCAATATATCTGAAACGGGCTGGCTTTAACAATGGGAATGTATTAGTTTACAAACTTACAGTTTTGAGGCCATGAAAATATCCAAATCAAAGCATCATCAAGATGATGTATTCTTCCTGAAGACAGACAAGTGGCAATCCTGTACTCCTCTGTCACATGGTAAAGCACATGGTGGCATCTACTATGTCTCCCTTCTCTTCCTGGTTTACTTTCTTCCTTCCAGCTTCTGGCTTTAGTGGCTTCCTGTCTGTTTCTGTGGTCTTCTTTCTCAGCTTATGTGTATTTCTTTTTGCATCTTTGTCAGAGTGCTCTTGTAAAGGAGTCCAATAAGATGACTAAGATCCACCCTCAGCAAGTTGGACGATCCCCAGATGCCCTTGCCATGTTGGGCACTTCCTCATTCCCTATAAGGTGGGGATGATGATGGCATCTAGGTGGGTGATGATGACATGAATAAAGCAATATTGTATAGTTTGCATTTAGAATTCCACCACATTTCCTAATTGGGTAGCCTGCTGTTTTCCAACAAATGTTGAGCATGAATTAAGAGCTAAGACAGTCAGTGACTATCTGGTGGTAAGTGAAGCAGACACAGTCCACATCCTTACAAAGCTTCCAGTCCAGTGAGGAAGTTCACAGCAACAACAACAATAAAAAGAACAACACAAGATTAGGAGACAAGAAATTTTGGGAAAGAAATGAGTAGGGTACTATGATTCAGAAGGAAATCGATGGGGCCTACTTAAATGAGTCGGTAACATTTAAATGATGTTGATGGATAAGAAAGAGCAGTTATTTGAAGAGGGGGGTGGGAAGAGCATTCCAGGCAGAGTGAACAGCATATGCCAAGGCCCTAACATGGGAAGAGAAAGAGCCTTCTGGGCTTAAGGATCTGAAAGAAAGCCAGCAGGTCTGGAGAAGATGGAGAGATGTACATGGGGCCCTGATCCCACAGGACTTTATAGACTAAGGTAAGGAATCTAGATTTTATTCTAGGAACAGTGTGGGAGGTTATGGAAGACTTTTAAGAGACATGACATGTTCCTATTTATAGTTGTAAAAAATTCGCTGTGATGGCTTTGTTGAGAATGATTGGAGGGTAGACAAATTGGAAGTAAGAAGCCTGGTTAGGAGGCTGTTGCAGTAATTCAAGTGTGATAGGTGATGACTTGGACTTTGGGTCCAGGGGGATAGTGAGAAGTGGACCAATTTCTCGAGAATGGACAAGACTTATAGTTGGGTAGATGCAAGGACCAAGGCAGAGGAAAGAATAAAGACAGCTCATTCCCATGTTTCTGGTTTGAACCACTCCCTAGAAGATTATGGCATTTACTGAACTGGGGAAGACTGGGGAAGAATAAGTTTAGGTAGGGATTGGGAATCAAGGTTTCTGTTTTGAATATGGTAAGTTTAAGAAAGCTGGAGTCTTCTGGAGGCTGGGCTGGAGATCTATGTCTAGAATTTTTCAGCACTTTTAAAACCATTAGAATGAATGAGTTCACTCAAGGAGAGGGTGCAGGGAAAGAAAAGTATGGGGCTTTTAGGAAACTCATCATTTAACAGTCAGGTATATGAAAAGGAGGCAAAAGACAGTAAGGAGCAGGCCACGATGTAGGAGGAAAAATCATAAGAGTATGGGAGTCACACATTTATTATTTTTTAACAGTGAGGGAAAATGTCAAATACTGCTAAGAGAGGGGACATCCATCCATGAAATGAGGAGAAAAGAGGCACAAAAGCAGGTAGTTTTGTAGATAGAAAGATGAAAGAACTTCTGTCTTATTAAAAGAAATGGAAATTAGAGTTATCAGTGGGCAGCTGAGGTTTAGGGTCAGGAGAATTTAGAGGAGGATGGCAAAGGTCAGCATTATTGCTGGGGGCTTGGGGGAGCCATTTTCTAGAAGGAACATGGGGATGCCAGGAAGGCCAAGTGCCCATTCAGAATTTTCCAGTGTTTAATTTATGATTAATATTCATAAAATATTTTTTCATTTCCTTTTTATTTACATTTTAATTAATTATACAAATAATAACTGAATACATTCTCCTTTTAAAATGTTAAATTTTACAATAAGAATTAGGCCCATTTAATTTCTTCCCCCAAAATAAAATCTGGAAACCCCCATTCCCAGTGGTGGCCACTGTTTTTATATCAATATATATTCTTACAGGCTTTTTTTCTATGCTTCTATGTATATACTATTAAAATATATGGTAGCATACTCTATATGTATAGTGTTCTGCAACTTGGTTTTTTTACTTATCAATAAGTACCTTGGTAGTTTACCCAAGTTAATACACGTAGATCTGCCTCACTCCTTAAAAGTCATTCTCTTAATAAAAATTTCAGAATTGTGATAAAAAAAATACCCACCCCGAATGAGGTGAGTTACATCTTAACTTAGAATCCTTCTCACCAGAAGATTCTACTTACAATGACTCCTCACCTTCAAGAATGCATTAGCTTTAAGAACACAATAATCTGGAGTCCATAAAGCCCCCAAGCCATTACAGAGTGTTGGTTCAACATTATATTTTAGGTAAGTTTTTTAATGATTTGAGCTGTAATCCATTCATTTTTATTGTTACACAGTAATCTGTTAGTGAACATTTGGTTTGGTTCTATTATTTTTCATTACAAACAATACCCCAATAACATTTTTGTATGCATGATAATGCATATGTGCAAATAATTCTCTAGGTTTATATGGAGGAGACTCATTGCAGGAAATTAGTTTATGTGTATAGTCAATTTCGCAAACTAATTTCAAATTTTTCTCTAGGGTGGTTATAACAATTTACGCTTCTACCTGTAGGGAATAAACATTTCCATGTCTTCACATTCTTTCCGGCATCTAGATTTGCATAGTCATTTTTAACTTTGGCAAATTTCTTATGTGATCATCTTTTCATGTTTCATTTGCCATTGAGTATTATTCTTCTCAAAATAAGTATTAAATATTTCTTAAAATTATCTTCATCGTCATAAATAGCACATCTGTACTAAAACCTGGTATCTCCCTGTTTTAGTTTCCTAGGTCTGCTGCAAAAAGTATCACAAATTTGGTGGCTCAAAATAATAGAAATTTATTCTCTCACAGTATAGAGCTGGAAATCCAAAATGAATCTGTCATCCAGGCCACACTTCCTCAGAACACTCTGAAGGAGAATCTAGCTCATGCCTTTCTCCTAATTTTTGTTGGTTGCCAGCAATACTTGCCATTCCTTGGCTCGTAGAGGTATCAGTCCAATCTTTGCCTTCACCTTTTCAAGCCATTCTCCATGTGTATTTTTATATACCTTTTTCTGTTTTATTTTTTAGGGATACCAGTGATTGGATTTAGGAGCCCAGCTTAATCCAGTGTGACCTCACATTACCTTTTATCTTAATTACATTAGCAAAGAGTCACTTTCACAGGTATAGGGCTTTAGGTCCTGAACATATCATTTTGTGGGACACATTTCAATCTATAACACTTGTCTTTCCTAGAATGCTGTATGGATAATTTTAAATTATGCCATTTATCAAACTTATGATACTAACATTTTGTATAATTGAAATAAATATATTTTAATAACTTTCATAATTGTATCATTTCTCATGATTTAGATTTAAATTCTATAAGTATAAATTCTAATAATTCAAATTCAACGATTGTGACTATTTACTCATATATAAATTTAATTTCTCTACTCATTATCTCCTCTGATCTTATCTTTGCCCCAGATCTGATGCATATTCTCCCAATATTCACATAATCCAGTGTTTCTGATAAATGCTCTTGAATTTGATAGTGCTCTTATAAAATACGAAATATTTTCTTTCAAAAATGATGTTCGATTTTAATAACCCATCATGTGTTTCTCAATGTCCCCTGATCCTACCCTACTCTTTGTGACTCACGCATGGTATAAAGTAAGTTGTCATGCTGTGAAGTGAATTGAAACACTGGTTGTCATGGAAGCACAGGTTCATGGCACAACAGAAGCTTTCAGCAAATGATTCTTTTGTTGCACATCATAAAAAATCCAAAAAAGGCACATATTCTGTCACTTCCTTAATACAATGTGTCCCAAAATGGCCATTGTCCTAAACCGCTCTGGATCAGTACGTGGCAGCTCTGCATGCTCCACTTCACATTGGAGAAGAAACCTGTACTTTTAGAGTGTGCTTTTTATCTACCTCAGGGGGAAAGGGCTCTGCTAATAAAAATTCCTGTTCTGACAAGCATGTTCCCAGTTTCCAGGTTTAGGCATGGGCATTTTTTTATTAGACTTAACATCCCCCCCCCCCAGGTTACAGAATGGCACACAGTGGAAAAGGATGTGGAGGCAGAGAAAGGCTAGAGAATGGCCACTTAGTATGTGTTTATGACTTCTCCAGTAAAGGATGTGGGAGTAGGTGAGGTCTGGGCAATGGCCACCTAACAGATATCTGTGATTTCCCTAAATATGGTAGCACTCTGTGTGGGTGTTTTTGCATTTGTGGAGTGTCTACATGCATATATGTTCTTATTTAAATGCAGATATAACCTGAGCAGGCACAGAAATAGACTCTTGCCCTTTAGATGACCTTTGAGACACCATTAACAAAAATTGCTATCCTTCAAATTGAGATTACAAGGATGAGGAGATTTTGGATGCGACTAGAATATGAGAGGTTCTTCAACAAGGAAGATCTGGTCCATGAGTGTATTTCTATCATATATGGGTAATTCTATAAGGAACCTATCAGAATATGCTAACCTGAATGCCCATCACTGTCCCCAGCTCCCTTTGTTCCCATCCAATAAAATTTGCTTAATTCTTAGATCCAGGAGATGAATACTAGCCTTGTCTCATGTCTCCTTGCCTGTTAATCTTGCAATAAAAATCCTTATTTCTCAAAATCCTGATGTCATCGTATTAGCCTTTGTGCCTGTCCTGCAGTGAGCTCGTGCTCAGTAACAGTGTGGTGGAAGGAACCTTGTGTGTTCAAAGGAAAATAGGTCAGTGCGGCTGCAGCAGATTAAGCACTTATTCAATAGAAAAAGTGAAATTTGACAATGTCAGGGAAGGTGGCAGAATGTGTAGAACATGCCAGGCTTTTATTCTAAAAGAATGGAGTGCTATGGGAGATGTCTTGTAGAGAATTTACACGCTATGACTTATGAATTAAAAATGTCATTATGGCACTTAGATTGAGCATAGGCTATAAAATGACAGGGCTGGAGACAAAGGCTATTTCAACAACACAGGGAAGAAAGGGTATTTATAGACAATTGTTAGAAAGTAGTTGGGTTCTGAATGAATTTTGAAAGTTGATCTAGGAGAATATCTGACATATTTGGGGAGTTACAAAAAGAGGAGTCAAATGTGACTCTATTTTGGCCAGAGAAACTGTTTAGAAATAACTGATATGGGGCAGGACAAGGAGAGTGCAGATGCTTTGTTACGGGATCCATAGATTTAGCACTGAGGTAATCCCAAATGAAGAAAAACAGGATCTACCAGCCAAAGGAGTAGCCAGTTATTTCAAAAGAAAACTAAGAGTGTGTGGTATCCTGGAAGACAACGGATGATCATGTTTCAAGATGAAAATATGTAATGAATAACTCTGATAGGCCTGAGAATTGAACACTGAATTAAGCAACGTGCAGATCAATAATATCTATGATTTTGCCCCAGAAACTCATAAGCTCATTTTAGTCAATCTACCCTTTTAAATGGTATTGCTTGTAATTGCAGTCTTCCATCAGCAATGAGCTTGATTATTTTTTCATAAACTTTTAACATATTTTCCTTTTTGTCTTTTATTACCTATTTATTCATCCTTTTCCCATTTTTTTTCTATTGTTTTTTTCTGAATTTTATTTGTTAATTTGCAGGAGTTTCCTGTAAATAATTTTCAGTATTCTGGGATATTGAAAAGTTATTTTATACCAGTGACTCATTTTTCCCTAGTGACTTTGGTTGAACAAATATCCTGAGTTTTTATGTAAAGTGTATCAATATATTTTTTTATGTTTTACACTTTTGGGGTTTTATTTTTATAAAGAATATTCAGCTTTTGGGTAATTCATATTTACATCCCAAAAAGATCCAACATCATCTGAAGTGTAAGTTCTGGCTTTATTATTCTCTATATTGAGCCCTTTCTGCTAATGTCATCTACTAAAAAATGCAACTTTCTCTATTAATTTGTGATAGTGCATTTTTCTTATATTGGATTCTAATATATACATAATTTTCTTCACTATTCTGTGTTAGGTCAGGGGAATAAGGGGGGTCTTTATGGCTGGAATCATGACGTGGCTTCAGAACGGGAGGCGGACCTTTACAACCAAGGCTTTTGCGGAGCAGACATCGGACCACTTATTGCTCAGCAGACATCTGTTCACTCATTGCTCAGCGGACATCTGACCACCTGCTGCTCAACCCCCCATGCATAATGATCCCTTGTTTAATGTGCCACCCCTTTTTGCCATCACCTGACCCCTGCCCTTAAAAACTGCAGACTCCAAAGCCCATGCACGACTCACCTCACTCCCTCTTGGGTTCGGTGAGCTCTGCCCGGGAGTGCAGCCAATAAAGCATGCTCACTTAAAACCATTTCGTCTACTTCCCTTTCTCTCAGATACCTCATTTCTTAAAACCTTTCATTCTGTATTTTGTCTTTTAATTGGGGGGGGGGTTGACTTTATCTATTGCCTATTAAAATTTAAAATATGCTATGCAATATGTCTTAATATCATCTACTGAGACCAAATTTTTATCTTACCGCTTCAAAATTGACTTAGCTCTTTGTAGACATTATTCATATATAAATTTAGGAAAAAGTTCTTAGAGTTAATTTTGGTTGCAATTTATAGGATGATATGAGGAGCTTTGATGTCTTTAAAATGTTGTCACTCTATCTACACAAATATTATATCTCTTTGATTATTTAAAGATTTTAATGCATTTTAATAAATGTTTAGACTTTTCTTTTAGAAGGTCTGTGTTTTGTTAGTTTATTTGTAGATAATTTATATTTTTTACCATTTAATGTATGTTATTTTATATTTTTAGTAGATAATTGCTAAGATAAAAAAACACCTGATTTTTGTAACTCAAGTTTTAATCTGGAAAAATTGTTGAGCTTTCCTTTGGGTTCAAAAGTTTTTGAATTGTATCTTCTGCAAATACTTATTAGATGATCATATTGTCCAATAATTTAAAATATAATCTCTTACTTTAAAAAAAAACACTATAATGCCTGCCAAGATCTTCACTTCTATATTAAAGAATGTTTACATTTTTACCATTAATTATTTTCTGCTATCTGATGCAAAATTCCATTTTTTATTTGTATAGATATGGCATATATCAGCCATTTTTATTTTTTATTAATATTTAATATAGTCTCAGGTATTAAATTCCCTGTGCCTTCATTTTATTCCCCCTTTGGAGACTAAGGTTATTTCATGTCAGCTTAGAGAAAAATGTTTCCTGTTTCTTAGGTATAAATATTTACATCTATCAATTTTAAAATCTTATACCTTTGATTTCATTTTAAGCTAGCTGAGCTATAACTTTTGAGTTGAAACATCATCTCAAATGTTGACGTATCAGGCACACTGTAATTATATGAGTTGTTTTATGTATTTTGAAGTGATATTATATAATATGTTCATAACCATTACATACTTTTGAACTATTTTTGTATTCATATTCTATAACATTCATCAGATTCATTGTGATATTTAATTACCTGTCTGTATTCTGATGTTGATACTCTGATTTTATTTTGCTTCATATACTCCCAAGATGACTTTTTCTAATACTGTTTTAACAATCTTTCTATATCAATTTATTTTATATGTTTATCATTTTGACAATATGTTGCTGTTTCTTGTGTTTTATCACATATTATTCTTTACTTTACATATACAGATTTGTCCTACTATATTACAGCTTAACCCTTCCTTTTTATATTTTATTTTAACACAGCACATTTGTCATGATTCTTTTTCTCTTTGTTGATTTTAATCGGGCAGGCTAAAAATGTTTCTCCCCACTTTTTTGAAACCTGCTCTTTGTTGTTATTTTCTGATTTATCTTTAAGCTTACAGCTACTAAGTAAGTAGCTGTTCTGTGCTGGGCACTTTTTAAAGAACCCTAAATAAAATATTTCCTGTAATTTTGATGCTGACCTTTTTAAGTAGTTACAGTTACTTGCCTTATTGTTTAAATGTGCAACAGAGACATAAAGGATTTAAAAAACTTGCTCATTTTCACAAAGCTAGGAAATCTCAGAGCTAAGATTTTGTAACTTAAAGCCACTTAAATTCTTCCCTGTCATTTCCATAATGTTTTTGATAAAATATAAAGATTAAAATTTTATTTCCAATTTAATAGAATTCTACCTCCACTTCAAAATTTTAGAGAGGTTATTCACTTTCCTATCATGGTAAAAGTCAAGAATGAGTTCCAGATCTACAAAACTGACTACTATTCTTCAATGCTATTGCTTCCACTGATCTGAAATTCAAGCAGAGACTAAAATCCAAGGCTATTTTAACAGTGACCCTAGGAAAGAGTACAAGAAAAGCCAACATAATCGTGCAGCATCAAGATCACTTCTCTATACACCAGACTCAGTTCAGCTGGAGTGTCAGAGAAACTCGCTGAATGTCTCTTGGATTTGTCCATACAAAGGACAGAAGATATCTCCTGACTTGCTCCTGACCTCCATTAATTAAGGATTGTCCCTGAAACTACTAAGTACCACATATTTCCAAGCTGTTCTTTCCTGTGAGATGAGCAGGTTTTCATGGTTTTGAAGAAAGCCCAAGGCAGGAAGTGGGGTGTGCCTGGCGAGATAATCAAGATAAGGCTGTATTCTCTTGGCACTAATGACTGTAATTAGAACTAGAATCAACCTAAGCTAAATAGCTGTGGCATGGTTTACTAACAATAATAACTGTAGTACATACCCTGTGCTAATTTTACTCCACTTAAACTTACTCTGTCACTGGGTCTTCAAGAGAGGAATAAGCCAAAATCTAAATATAAATTCATAAAAGGATGTTATCAGAACAAAGTAAATATTTACATAAAAGTTAGATGGAAAGGCAGTAAATAATCAATAGCATGCAGATTCAAAATATCTT
Organism: Myrmecophaga tridactyla; assembly: GCA_004026745.1. Taxonomy (NCBI): domain Eukaryota; kingdom Metazoa; phylum Chordata; class Mammalia; order Pilosa; family Myrmecophagidae; genus Myrmecophaga; species Myrmecophaga tridactyla. The sequence goes on from PVIY010019812.1 coordinate 27,104, forward strand.
TGTGGTAATAGATGAAAATGCTGCAAGTTGTAGAGGTTGCATGCAGTGGTGTGGTATTGGTGTGGGTAGTAGTGAGGTTTTGTTTTCTAGAACCCTAAATAGATTTTGAGATATTTAATACTAGAGTCTTTGACTTAGTACTCTTTCAATCCCTATATCTAGAACATCTACTAATGGAAAACTCAGTATATATATGATGATACAATGACAAAGATGATACGATAATGCCACCTATTTTGGATTCTGGAAAGGAGGATTTTTCCAATACTTTTGAAGGAGGTTATATTTATCTTCTGCAAATGCATAGACATTTTCATGCTTAGTTTCAAAAATTTTTGTATATAGTTTTTGCTGAAGGAAAAGAAGTGGAAAATTCACTAAGGTATTCACACTCAATCGTATGTTGGCATAGCTGAACAAGATGCAAATAGAATGAGTCAGTTGCATATTTAGTACTCAACCTCTGGCTTAATTCTACTTTCATTTCATCATAAAACAGGAGCCTTTGAAAATTAAAAGATCTCAACTTGCTCTTGGTTATATACTTGCATTATTGATGAAGCACTTAGTATTACAAAGCACCTGTTTACTTTTGAAACATTTTGTTCTGTTCAGGATAATCTGTGAGAATGCATGCATGTGTTATGTTCACAGATAACAAGATACAATAGCAAGAAAGAGAATAATGCAATGAATTATTATTACTGAACTCTCAGCAGAATTTCATATAGATGGTACTGTGCATTCTGTCACTTCAGACAAGAGCATCTAGAAATCAGCTACAGAACAATGCTTAACAGTTTATTTAATCCCTAAAAGTGATTGCAGTAGCACTTTGGGAGGATACATTGCCAGGGAACAATAAGGCAGCTATCATCTAGATGACCTTGGGGAGAGAATAGTTCCAGTGCATATGTAAATCTCCCTCACATCAATAAATCGTTTTTAGCACAGCTAAGAGACTGTCAATCTTTAACAGAAATGGAAGGGGTTTTTCATGTTATCAATTTCATAAGTGAAATTACTCACTTGAAGTGAGTAACTTAGAAGCAAAATGAAATAAAGCAAAAACAATAAAAGTAAAATCCTGGAAGGAGCATCTAAGCCAAACAGGAGATGTAGTATGATGATTTAAAGATAGGTTATACAATGTACATGTACACATACACTTAATGTATACACAGTCTTTAGCCCATCAACCCGCAGCCTTTGTTGATTATTTTTCTAACAGGATTAAGTTAAACTATGATTGTCTAATTCTCACGGAGAAGTAAATATTTGGAATGAAGCTTAGCTAAGGTGAAAAAACAGTCAGTGTGGATCTTTCTCAAAATTCACCTGTCAGGCTTCATTTTATGTAAACAAAACATTCGAGTCTCTAGTGCCAGGCATTTCAAAATACCCCTCTGTGTTTCAACTTTAACATCATTTTGGAGACTGTTGTTAGTTTTGATTGATGAGCATTTCATAGTAATGTATGGTTTTTTAAAATTATTTTAGAGTTTTTCTACCTTGTATTCTCTAGTTATTTATTATTTGAAATCATTAGACCCCCAACTCTTTTGGAAATAGGTATATTTATTTTTCAAACATTAAACTACATATTAATGTGTATTTTATAGTACATACTTATTTATCAAACATCTATGGACCAGCCTCCTTTTGAGGAAGCAGCCACTTTCTACAAAACTTGACTAGCGTGAGCCCACAGAACTGTGAGACCTTCCAGCCACATGAAGAGGACATGTCATGTTAGATACCAGGTGGGAGAGAGAGAGATTAGCCAAGGGACACTGAGATCCTAGACCTGTGGTGGAGAAGCCGTTTTCACGTGGAATCTCCAGTCCCACCCACCCCAGGAGTGACTGAACAAACTCTTCCTAAATTCCTGATATACTGTGAGAAAAATTAAATGATTGCTTAAAGGCACTGCATTTTTGAATAGTTTATTAGGCAGAAAAAAAAAACAGTCTTGATCTGATCTAATTATCATAGAACTATTTTGCTCTCTCAAGATTCACTATCACTCTATTTTATTCAAGATACTGAGGCTACTTCCTCCCCTTTTATTAAATATTACCAATGGAGACTCTTCTCAAAGCATATGAAAAAGACTCTGAAATGAGCTAATAAGGTATATAACTTCATTTAGGCAGATATTAAGTTTGTTTGCTTGAACATTTCAATATTTGTAATCTTTCAGAGGGACTGGACACAACATTGAATTTATAAGGATAGTGAATTTAGCAATTAGCTCTCTGCAAACAAGGGAAAAGTAAATGTTTTTAACTAATTTCCACATAGATAAGGGAGGAACATTATTGGAAAAGTCCCTTGGGTCAAATTTAAGGAATTTTATTGAAATAAGAAATTATTATTTTTGGCCATGAGAGTCTGTAAGTAGTTCTGATAATGTCTTATGTACAAAAACCTCTGTGATAAATTGCAATTCAAAATTTTCCTCAAAATTTGTTATACTTTTTTCAAATAACTTGTTTCAGCATTTAGTAATAAATTTGTCTCTTTAAATAGCATATAGATGATAGTTACCTATCAAAAATCTCCATTTTTATAAAAAAAGTATGCACTCATATTAGTTGTTATTACTCATTTTTAAAAATAATTTCTACATGGTTATTTTTTCCACAATGTTTAATATTTGATTCTTCTTTTTTTCCCCAGCTTGCTGAATATTTTCTTGCTTTTCTTCGCCTGTATCAAGCTATAATTTTTTTAAGTGCAACTATATATTGTAATGCTTCTTACTGTAACAATTTAGCTATCATTTTTCTCCATCGAGAGATGCAGGATACAATTAAAATTACTTTGTTACATTTTTGTCTGCTAATATTCAAGATTAAATTATACTTCAAGAAAGATACTGAACGTGCAAAATATAAAAATTTTCAATGACAATGCCAAGGAAATGAAAAGAAAAGCTAAATAGGTTTCCTTTGGATGACATATTTTGAATGGAAACAACCCCAGATTATATAGATGACAGAGACGAGGCATGTGATTTAGTTTCTTATCACTCCAATGCCTTCAATAGTTGGATACACATATTAATGTCTTTCCAATGAGGTGCATATTCATTCACAGTTGCTTTTAGAGTCAGAAAGTGGTTGGAATTTAGCATGAATTGCCTCTTTAGCTTGCAGTGCTATTTTTAATTGTATTAGTTGTTCGTGTAATTATATATCAACATTAAAAGTTTTTGTTTTTCTTCTAATATTGGTGATATCAGAATTTTGGTAACAATTATCAAGTGACTCAATAAAGTTATTGGATCTCTGAATTTGTAAAATGATACATAGGAGAGTGATGCAAAGTGGAAATCAGATAATTTTTTAATTAACTAAGTGTCAATATAATTCATGTCAAAAAAAAAACCTTAAACCAAGTGTTTGGGAAATTATGGGTTATCTCATGGAAATAAAAATATTTTCAACTTTTGATAATTGTTTCTGACTTTTAGCCTTGTAGTAACAGCAAAATACCCAAGGAAAATTCATATCCATATATCATTCTTTATAATAACTCTCTAATAAGGATTGGAGATTCAAGGATTTAATTCATTCAAATTCAAATAACCAAATACTCTATAGTTTTCTTAAAGAAAATATATGTGAGTTATATTTTGAAATTAGGAAAAGAATTTTAAAATATTCCAATTTAAATTAATCAATTTAGTCCTCTTGCCATAGTTTGCTAACAGATTTTACAACTTTCTTCTTATTTTTTATCCAGTGTTCAGATCTTAAAACACTTATTGCATTAACCACTAAAGGACACTGTGCTCATTTGAAACTATTGTGTATACCAGAAAAGTTATGTTTTTTAATCTTGATTCAATATTGTTGGGGAGGATGTTTTTGATTAAGTTGTTTCCATAAAAATGTGACTCTCCCAATTGTGGGTGGGAGCTTTTGATTAGCTGGTTTCCATGGAGATGTTTCTCCACCCATTCAAGGTGAGGTTGCATACTAGAGTCCTTTGAGGAAACCATTTCAGAGAAATATTCTGAGTCAACACAAGACCCAGATGTCTGGAGATGCAGAAAGAAAATGCCCCCAGGGAAGGTGTTTGAAATGAAAAGCCAAAGGATCAGAAGAAGCCAGCCATGTACCTTCCCAGATCTGCCTTCCTTGAGTCAAGTTTTCGACCACTGGATGCCTTTGTTTGGACATTTTTTATGAACTTAGAACTGTAAACTTCTAACTTAATAAATTCTCTTACAAAAGCCAACCCACTTCTAGTATATTGCATTTCCTACAGCCTTAACAAACTAATAGATTTTGTACCAGAGAAGTGGGATGTTGCAGTTTGCAAATACCAAACATGTTGGAATGGCTTTTTAAATGAATAAAAGGAAGTTCTGGAGGAGTTTTGAAGAACTATGTAGAGAAGGCCTAGAATGCTTTGAAAAGACTGTTGGTAGAAATATGCATTCTAAAGATACTCTGAAATGGACTTAGAGAGAAATGATGGATGTATTATTGCAAACTGGAAGGAAGGTGATCTTTGTCTTAAAGTGGCAGAGAATTTAGCCAAATTGAATCCTGATTTTTCTTGGGAGTTAGAAAATGAAATTGGTGATCCATAGTATTTAGCTGAAGAGATTTCCAAACTAAATGTGGAAATGCAGTTTGGCTTCTCCTTGCAGCTTATAGTGAAATGAGACAGGAAAGGGGTAAGCTGAGAACTGAACTCTTGGGTACAAAGAAACCAGAAATTAATGATCTGGGAAATTTTAGTCTTCCGGAAAGGAAAGCCACAGAGACTAGAACACAATGTGAGGATTTAACCAAACATGGAAACAGTCATCATTGCAGGACAAGCCAGGATTGGAGACGGAGCTATCTAGAAGAGATTTGTGGAGAGTCCTTTTGTCTGATGGTTGTGATCCCAGTATACCGTGTAGAGAACTAACAAGAGTGTTGTGGGATCTGTATATATGATGCCACAGTTATACAGTCTGGACTAAACAGGGCAGAAAAAATACAAATTAAAGGAAGAACAACTTCAAAAGCATAACTGTGGAAGCTAAGTCCTCTGTAAACAAATCTTTCATTAATTAAAAATAAATCTTATCTGGATGTGCCTTCTGGTTATTGCCAGAAAACTTATTAAAACACAATATTCAATACAGCCCCTGTTATTCCTCCCATCTCCTTTTATTGTGGGGGGGGGGATGAGTATTCCAGAGATCGAACCTGGGTCTCTCGCAAGGAAGGCAGGCATGCTACCACTAAACGATTCCTCCCTTCTCCTTTTATCAGGAATAAAATTATCTAAGCTGGTTCTTCTTACTGGTGATCTTATATGTAAATGCTTAAATTATGTTTTCTAAAAATTTTCATTTATTCAAAAATTATTTTGTTTTCATTTTAGGCAGAGTTCAAATCAAACATTATTCCTTAGTGATGTGTTGAAAGTATTTGAAATCTAATGAGAATTCAAAATTATTATGTCACTATTATGAAAACTTTTATTAGGCTCATAATTTGCACTGTTTCATCAAATGCTTAATATGGAGAACATCCAGTAACAATTTGTAATATTTCCTTAGTTTAAAATATTATTTTCTCCTTTCCTACTCTTTTTTCCATATACCTAACATACTTCTTTGTATTTGTTTCTACAACTGAATAAATACAAATGATTATTTATGGCAGATCCTGTAGATCCTGCAGGTAATTTTGCATTAGTTTAACATGTGTGAGCACCACAAAACCAATTATAAACTGATCTAATATGGTTAACTATTTAAAATCAGCCTTATCTGAAGCATGTACTTCAAAATACATGTTATCAAAATCTCAAGCCTAGTGGGACCATCTGTCTACTTTAATATAAAGTATAATATAAATATTATACTATATATATATATATAGCTTTTATATAATCATTTAAAGAGGTAGGAAATTCGAATTAAAATAAGAAAAAGAAGAATCCATGAATTAAAGAAAAGATAAGAACTATAAACCTTGAGATTACTTATTTATATTAGTCTCAGCTCAACAAATGTCTTGAACTGAATGAACAGTTACTGCAAATGCCTCAATATGGAGATCTGATTTTTATTAAAGTAAAAGTATATTATTGGAAATATAAAGAAAAATTGGTCTTTCACTCAAAAGATCAAAAATCTATCCAAATCTCTGAGTGCCACTTCATCTTCTCCTCCTCAATACTGTATCACTGTCAGCTTTTGCTCCCTTTCAACCGCAACTGAAGAAGAGGTTGCTGTTTGAAATGAGATTGTCGCAGGTGGTAGCATTAATCACAGCTATGCTTAAGAATGTTCTTCAAGTTTGTATTTTTTATCCCCTAAAAAAAACATTTATTATTATTATCTCACATTTTATTACTATCTCATTTTGTCAATAAACTCAAGTAATGATATCATTCTTCAAGAATATATTCTATATAATTTAGGTACTTAGAACTTTTGAACATTTTCTATGTATGAAGAATATCACTTGTTGAGGCATGTGAAGTAAAACAAGACACATGTGACACCTGCTCTTAAACAATTTTAAACAAGACTAGTCAAATGACAAAGGATTAGATTCAAAAACAGAGCAATTGCAGAAGAGATTATGTGATATTATTGAAGATATTTGAAATATTCTATTAACAGGCTTCCTATCTTACAAAATAAAAAGTTAGCATGAGTACCATGGCATTTATTTTATATCCATATAGTTAATATCATTGCCAAGGAAGTCATTTTTTACTGAAAAAGAGAGCTTATATCGAGATGTTATTTTCGTGCTGTCAGGATTTAAGTGTATAATATTTCAGGATGTTTTACCATTTAAGATGAATTATAAATATAGAGATAAACACTGAAGTTTATTTCTATGTAAACTCTATATATAGAAAGAGTTTATATAGAGTTTATATATATATATGGGTGTATATATATAAAACAAGTGCAATATGTGATTTATATGATCCTATTCTAGTTGAGTCAAAATGGTGACTTGGGTCTTCTGGTTAGAAAGAATCAAAGACTGATCTGCCTTAGTTTTTTCAACAAAAGAAAAATGGCAACCCATCATAAGGGTCTTAATAATTTCACTCTTGTATGTTTATGAAATGTATCAACAAAATTTCAAATAAAGAAGGCAAGGTCATCTTATGATAAGATAATAATCTTTAAAGTTTTAGTGTACATTTCCTTCCAGATAAACCATAATAAATATTTTAATCATAAAATTTGAGCAAATGCTCTAACAATTTTTTTTAGATGAGAGCTTGTTTCACTCCTCAAAGGTAAGGTGCTGACATTTAAAGAGATGCCTGCATATAATTATTCTTTGTGCCTTTTCTTTCCATTTAATACTGAGAAAAAAAATCCCTTCATATTTTTCCCCTGTAAAATATTTTCATAAATGGCAAAACTGAACAAATCATCAAGTGCCAATGAAAACTGACCTGTTTACCACTTACCCTGTGCTGCAACTATCATAACTAAACATTCCAAGCAGCAATCATAACTAGACATTCCAAGCAAAACAGAACTTGGTATTTTCCTTAATTCTTAAAATCTTCTATTTAAAACATGCAGACATCTGTATCTCTTTAAGCACAAACTCCCCTATACATGTATGCCAAAAAACACCTACCCAAATATCATAACCTCAAAACCAACACCCAAACCGACAAACCAATGCCCAACAAAGTAAAGCAATTTCTAAAAATCAGTTTGCCTTCAACATTCTTCTCTGCCATTACTTGGTTTACCTTTTGACTCTCCTGGTCCACCATCTTAGTTCTAATTTCTCTTTTAAAGGATTCCAGTAAACTAATCAAGACCCACTGGGAATGGGTGGAGTCACATCTCCATCTAATCAAAAGTCACACCCACAATTTGGTGCATCACATCTCTGTGAAGATAATCTAATCACGTTTCCAACCTGCAATGCTGAATCATGATTAAAAGAAATGGCTGCTCAACAAGATTGGATCAGGATTAAAACATGGCTTTTTGGGGTACATATTATTTTGAAATGAACACAGAAGCCAAAAAAAAAAAGATCAAACTTCAGTTAGAAATAAGAACACAGCCAACCTGGTTGGGGCCAAGGCAATCCAAAATGCAGAGTGTTTTCGTTTGTTGCCTGATGCTGGAATGCAATATACTAGAAATGGAATGGCTTTTAAAAAAGGAATTTATTAAGCTACAAGCTTATGTTTTTAAGGCCATAAAAATGTCCAGACTAAGACATCCAGGAAAAGATACCTTGACTCAAGGAAGGCCAATGTCTGTCCTGTGGGAAGGCACGTGGCTGGCATGTGCTGGTCCTTGTTACCAGTTCCGTTGCTTCTAACTTAAGATTTCCTCTCTAAGCATTGTTATGGGGCTTCAATTATCTCCTCCTGGACACAGCTTTGGGCTCTGGCTTGCTTGGCATCTCATGGAAAGACACATGGTAATGTGTGCTGGGCTCTGCATTTCCAAATGTCCTTTCTTAAGCATCTGCTCCCACTGTTGGAACTCCAAGCAAGTCCGAATATCTGTGTCTCTGTCAGTTCTGAGCTTTCTTCAAAATATTTCCTCTTTTAAAGAGCTCAAGTAAAATACTAAGACCCACTTTGAAAATGCAGAGTCACATCTCCATCTTTTCAAAAGGTCACAACCACAATTGGGCATGCCACATATCCACGGAAGTAATCCAATCAAAAGGTCACACCCACAATTGAGTCGGTTAATCTACATGGAAACAGTCCAGTCCAGTCAATATTGTAAATTTCCACCTTACAATATTGAATCAGGATTAAAGAAACATGACTGCCCTCACAATACAAGACCGGATCAAGAAAAAAGGACGTGGCTTTTCTGAGGTACATAAAAGCTTCAAACAAGCACACAGAGTAAAGAATGATATCTTCTATATTTTAGGACTTCACTTATTATATGAGGCCAAAAGAAGAGATGCTTATTTTGTCCAAAACTTAAATTTCCTGCAACATACAATCTAACTTAACCTATCTGGGCAGTTCATTTAAACCATGTAAACACAGGGAGCATAGAATTGTGATTGACTCTTTGTAGGTTTGCATAGGTTAATGTAAAACCTGGATATATTCCAAGGTGTTTTGGTCAGATAATTAAAATTTTTTCAAAGTCTTTTGAGGGCCTAGAGAAAAAATATGGGACTACAAAACTTTCCCACCTCAGAATTCCCTGATACTCTCTCAAAAATTAGGGACTCACAAGTTAAAAGGCCAGCCCTTTATCTTCAGAGGCTTGCTCCTGTTAAGCTTATTTCTGCTACAAATAAGCTAAGCCTACCCATAATTATCCCTAAGAATCACTTCCAGAGTACCTCTTCTGTTGCTTAGATATCACCTTTCTCTCTCTCTGTCTAGCTCAGCTCTACAAGTAGAATCATTACCTTCCCCTCCACATGGTACATAATATCCAGGGATGTAAATCTCCCTGGCAACACTGGACATGACTCCCAGGGATGAGTCAGGCCCCAGCATTGCAGAATCAACAATGCATACCTGACTGAAAAGAAGGAAAGAAATGTAACAAAATAAGGCATCAGTGGCCAAGAGACTTCAAATAGAGTCAAGAGGCTATTCTGGAGGTTGCTCTTATGCAAACCTCAGCTAGAGATTGATAATTGCCATGGTATGCCAACCCCAAACCAACAGTATTCCTGAAAACCCTAAAGAATACCCAGGGCTCTATCTGAGACTCTATAAAAGTTTCTCTCACTGACTTTATTTTTGAGAAACCAAAAGACAACATACTGTGCCTATGCCAATTAAGCCCGAAACCTAGAGGTGCCAGTCTCTCCAAGAACAGCAACCACTTGCATCCCACTTTCCCATAATGTTGACACCCCTTTTCAACTTGAAGAAGTTAGAATGGTTATTGCCCAAACATCCCTAAAGATTGGGAGAAGGATCAAATAAGAAGAAAAGAGTTGCAACAGAGAAAATATGATTAACAAATGAGTATTACTGCTGAATCATTATATTTATATTTCCTTTTAATCTCAATCTCAAGTGTCTTAGAACAACTAGAAATAAATACCTGAAATTATGGAACTGTAACACATACCATACTTTGATATTATTTCTATTGCTATTTGTTAAAATGTACTTTGAAATTTATTGGTTTTTTGCATATGTGTCATATTTCACAATAAAAATGTTGAAAAAACAAAACAAAACCCTAGATTAGTGGATTTCCCTGCTTTTGGCTTCTCTCAAGATTTTCCATTTGTCTTTGATGTTCTGCAGTTTGAATATGATTTGTTTATATGTATATATTATTGTTTTTAACCCTTTTTTGGTGGTCTCTCAGCTTTCTCGCTCTGTGGTTTGGTGTCTTTCATTTATATGTAAAATTCTAAACCTTATTTTGTAATTCTCCCACAGTTCTTGGATAGTCTGTTCTGTATTTTTCAATTTTCATCTCTTTGCATTTCAATTTTAGAAGTTTCTATTGATGTATCTTCAAGCTCAATGATTCTTCACTCAGACATGTCAAGTCTAATGATGAGCCCATCAGAAGGATATGCTTTTGATCCCCAGGCTTCTCAAAGTAGAAACCCTGCCAACAACATATTGATTTTAGACTTCTTGCACCCCACCAAAACTGTAAGCCAATAATTCCTTTTGCTAAGCTAAAACATTTTGTGGTATTCATCATAGCAGCCCTGACAGACCAAGACAAAACACCTTCTTCATTTCTGTTAAAATCTCTTAATCACTAGCATTTGCTAGCATTTCTTTTGACTCTTTCTTAGAATTTTTCTCTCTCTGTTTATATTACTAATCTATTTTTGCATATTGTTCATTTTATCCATTAGAGCCTTTAGTATATTCATCATAGTTATTTTAATTTCCTGGTGTGATACTTCCAACATTTTTACCATATCTTCATCTGATTCTGATGCTTGCTTTCTCTTTAGATTGTGATATTTCCTTCTGTTATGTCTTGGATTTTTTTTTTCCTGTTGGAAGTTAGACGTGATGTATCAGGTAAAAGTATGGAGGTCTATTAAACTTTACTGTGAGGTTTTATGTTTTTCTGCCTAGGAGTTAGTCTATGTTTATCTTTTGCTATAGCTGTTGCTGTCAAAGGCTAAAATTTCCTCCGGTGTCCTCATTTTTGTCTTCCTTGTTGTCTATTGGATTCCCCAGAGACTTCTTAAGTAATGTCAGAACTTTGGAGTACTTTCCCTTGAATAACCCACCTATTGTTATAAGGGTACTATTAACATTGTGGTTGGGGAAGAGAAAGCATTCTATAATCTTATAATCAGGGCTAGATCGTTTTGTGAGACTGAGTTCCTGAACAGTGACATTCACAATCGATTCTCAGCTTTATACCCCCTTTAGGTGGGATGGTAAGACTATACGCAGTAGGAGATTTATAGTTCCTGACCTCCACATCAAAGGCCAGGGAAGACTGAATCTAAGACTGCCCCTATAGATTTCAGGACAACAGTTTGCTGTGTATTGTCAATTCGCTGATGAATGTAATAGGTGTTGCTGTTGTTCAGTTTCTCTGCTTCATTTTCTTGGCATCATAATGAGAGTGATGACTTACAAGCTCTTTACATGTCAGATAACCTAAAACATTTTTAAACTCTGAGAATTCATGCATTGACTAGAGGGAAGCAGGATTGAACAAACCTACATCAATTTGTAAAGGACTGTATGTGGAACATTACATAGGAAGCAAGTAAAATGCATGATCAGGCACTGAAAACTCTATTAGAATACGGAGTAAATTGTCCCCCAGTGGGGGGCTTATGTAATTTATCTTGTGGAGGGAGTTATTAGCTATGCTGGTTTGAAATGATGCATGTACCCAAGAAAAGCCATGTTTAAATCTTTATCCCATTTTGTCAAGGCAGCCATTTTTTTCTAATTCTTATTCAGTATTGAATGTTTGAAACTGTAATTAGATCATCTCCCTGGAGATGTGATTTGATCAAGAGTGGTTGTTAAACTGGATTAGCTGGAGGCATGTCTCCACCCGTTTGGGTGGGTCTTGATTAGTTTCTGGAGTACTATAAAAGAGGAAACATTTTGGAGAAAGAAAGAGATTCTGAGAGAGCAGAATAACACAGCCATGAGAATCAGAGTCCACCAGCCAGTGACCTTTGGAGATGAAGAAGGAAAATGCCTCCTGGGGAGCTTCATGAAACAGGAAGCCAAGACAAAAAGTTAGCAGATGATGCCGTGTTCACCATGTGCCCTTCCAGATGAGAGAGAAACTGTGACTGTGTTCACCATGTGTCTTCTCTCTCAAGGTATCTTTCCCTGGATGCCTTTGATTGGACATTTTTATAGACGTGTTTTAATTGGAACATTTTCTCAGCCTTAGAACTGTAAGCTAGCAACTTATTACATTCCCCTTTTTAAAAGGCATTCCGTTTCTGGTATATTGCATTCTGGCAGCTAGCAAACTAGAACATTAGCCCTACGTAATGTTTGTATAAGTCCTTCCATTAAACTGTATCCATATAAATGTATGTTGGTTTCACACCTACGACTGGGGCTGGTGAGTCTTGCTGGAAAAATTCTTTCAGTCATGGATATTTGTGTCACAATAAATGATCTTCAGATTTCATTAGCCCCAAGATCTCTTTGTTTCCCTAGTTGGCTGAACATAACACAAGTGACATTTACCATGACTAACATACTTTTCTGATGAAAACTATTTTGGCCAAAGGCCTGAGGCCCAACCATCAAGGTCAACAGACGAAAAATGGGACCCAGTAACCCACAAAGTGCTCTGGTTTAAGTTGGTCCATCCAAGACTGTCAATGATAATTAATTCATCTAATGGGATTAACTCCCTCATTAATTAGGAAGGAAAAGAATGGTCTGCTGAAAAAAATGAATGAGAAAGTCAACTGGTCTATAGAAGCAGAGAGGTTAAGCAAACAAAAAGAAAAAAATTGTTAGTTCCTATTGTTGGTTTAGATTATTTTTAATTTTCAGAAAAAGTCACCATAACTTTCAATAGGTTATTATTTTCCTAAGATATTCCCTTTTTGTTATGCCTAAAGGAAACTCATGCAGAAAGAAGCTACCCTTCATAATGGAGAGTTATTAGAATAGTTACTGCAAATGAATATGAAACTATCTGGTGCATAAAGGCAGGATATGATACAACGAATAAATCTGCCTCCCAGATGGAAAGCTAATTGCTGTTTATATCGCTAAAGACATTACTTACTCAGGTGATTTTGACATTGGCCAAAAAAAGAATTAGTAAGAGTTAGAATTGGAAGTGCTGTTGCTCCTATACCCAAAGGAATCAGGAATAGAAATACTATATTTAACGGCTTGTTCTTGGAAAATAAGGCAACATGTAGTGAAAGGAGGAAAAAGTCCCAGTTTGCCTGCCTTGAAGAATATAGGAAAATTCAGTGTCACTAAGTGAGCTTACCAGTATGTTCTTCTGTAGACTCATCTGACAACCTGAGTATTTTACCCAATGTCCAGGCATTTGCTGTTATCATCACCATTTTTGTCACAGCCTAACTTTGTGGGTCTTGACTGTTCAATATAAGTCACTATGAACTTTAACGTAACCCTGAGGTAAACTATTTCTCAGAAAGCAAATGGCATAATTACTGGACATCATTTCACTGACCAAACAAGTTGTGTTAGTTAGATTCAGTTGTCAACTTGGCCAGGTGAGCATATCTAGTCTTGTTGCTGTGGACATAAGCCAATGGTACGTGAACCTCATTTGTTGCTAATTACATCTGCAGTCAGCTAGGTGGTGTGCCTGCTGCAATGAGTGACGTTTGACTTAATTGGCTGGTGCTTAAATGAGAGAACGCAATGTAGCACAGCCTAAGCAGCTCGGAATTCCTTATCTCACCACTCGCAGCTCAGCCTAGGCCTTTGGAGATGCAGAAAGAAGTTACCCCGGGGAAAGTTGTTGGAACCCAGGGGCCTGGAGAGAAGACCAGCAGAGACCATCCTGTGCCTTTCACATAAGAAAGAACCTCAGTGGAAAGTTAGCTGCCTTTCCTCTGAAGAACCAACAAAATAAATCCCCTTTTATTAAAAGCCAATCCATCTCTGGTGTGTGGCATTCCGGCAGCTAGCAAACTAGAACACAAGTCTTCACCCTTAGAAAATATTTTGTTTTTTTCTGGTAAAAGATTTCTTCCAAGTCTTTAAGTTAAGCCACTTCAACACCCTCAGCATGATCTCTGCAGATAATCTCATTTACAGAAATGGTCTTCCTTCTTCTGTAAGGAGAAATATAAATGGAGAAGTGTTTATTTGCCCACTGGTATGTAGTCACAGATATAAGAAGTTGTGCATCAATTTCTGCTGACAAATTTCTCCCAGTTTACTCTCACATGCCAAATGCCTTCAATTCCCCCAGCTGGCATTGAAGATCATTAATATATGTTCATAGGAATTGAATTGATTTAGGCAGACTAAGGACATTTAGCTGTTAAGTATTGCTGTCAGGAACTAGCTTTGGAATTGTTTCTTCCCAGTTTTGACATCTAATTGCTATAAAACTTGTGTGTTATGACCTGCTTGATCAATTACTTGGTTACAGGAAACTGAGTGATTCTAGACTTCTAAACAGAATCCTGTAAATCTATGTCTAATTCAGTAATGTGGGTCCAAGCCTAGTAGTAAGCTGGAGATCTTGCTTGGGGTGCCTGGCTATCACGCCAGTGCCATTCATCTATCTCAGACAAATCTATCAAATCCATATGCATTTGAGCTGTTTCTTCTGGGGCAGTTGACCAAACCATGGTCCACCCCAACAGCTGCCTTAGGCTCTCCTCCAGTCCCTCATTACTTAGCACAATCTTTTGTCCAAGTTTTGCCTTGTGGGGATAGGAGCCCGTTCCCATCTCAGCCTGGCACTTAGGATTTCAATTATGTTTGTAAACACAATCTGTTGGAAAATCACTCAAAATTAATGATATCAGAAATATTCCAGAGTAATCTGAAAGACAGTAGCTTGGCCACCAGCAGATATGCTTGATACCACTGAGACTTATGAGACACAAACTAATACACGTCTCTCTTTCCACCACTTCTAGGTTCTAGGTAGCTGGGTGGGCAATATAAGTGTGGTGATTTGCAGTGTACCCCAGAAAATATATTCTTTCCTTTCCTGTGTTTGTAAACCCATTGCAAGTAGGACCTGAAGTAACTTCAGGAAAAATGTGTGGACCAACTCAATCAGAATGGACTTTAATATTATTACTGGAGTCTTTTATAAACAAATAAAATTCAGACACAGACAGAGAAAGCCACAACAGGAGTATCCAGAAGCCAAACATCAATGGAACCCAGAAAGGAAAGGAAAAGTCAGGAAAGGCACCGTGTGCATTGCTATATGACAGAGGAGCCAAGGATAAAGCATCACCAGCATCCAGCCCCAGAATCCCAGTCTGGGAAGAAAGCATTGCCTTGATGATACCTTGACATGGACTTCTTTATAACCTCACAACCATGTCATTAAATGACCATTGTTTAAGTTAACACATTGCATGGTGTTTGCTCAAGCAGCCAAGAAAACTAAAACAACATGTATTGGCCTTTTTGGAAGAAAAATATGTGCTCCCCATCCCATAATCCCTTTGCTAACGTAGTATACCCTTTAAACTTTGTTTAATTTCCAATAAAAATTGCAGACTACTAACCAATTTTTACAAGAGTGGTCACAATTGAAGTTTGGGATACTTACATTAAAAAGTTGTACATTGTTTCATATTGTGTTGTTTCTTCTTTCATGGGACAGACATCAGAAATTCATAAAGTTCTGAAGAAGGAGTCTTGATTTGTGGGAATCCCTGGTTTCTTGGCTTTATTAGTTTCAAATAACAATAAAAATTCACTCTTATTTGTAATATGTTGTGTGGTCTTAGGAGGCTGGGTGATGAGAATCAGTGGCGCTATCATGATGGATGAAATTTACAAAACAGATAGTTTTCTGACCAGCACAGACTTCACAATAATTAAAGGTGAGAGAGGAGGGACCTAGTCTTGACTGAGAAGGAGAATTCCTTCCTGCCTTGTGGTAATTTCTGCTAAGATCATGAAAGTCTCCCCTCAAAATTTTATTTTATTTTTTCTCAAAGGGATGGAAATAGGACAGTGAATTTGAGAAGTGTTTGAGATTTTGGTCCTTTAGGTATCTAGACAGTCTCTAGACCAATTGACCTTGCTTTGAACAAAATTTTGCTGGTTTTTACTCTTCAGTCTGAGTTTCACTGGGATCTGCAGAAATGATAAGGTTCTGCAAATAAAGTCAGGTCAGAGGAAGGAGAAAATGTGTATTGGTATTAATGCCTATTTGCAATTACCTTACAGTCATGAAATTTAATTAATATTCAGGGAATTACAAAAACAAGGAGAGACAAGATTTTGCCAAGAAACATATGGCAAAGGGCATGTGATAGCCACTGGATCTCAAAAATTAGCAGCCTGGGGTTTGCTGTCAGCAATAGAATAGTGTTGAAGAAAACCTCTTTGTTTTGCTAAACACACGTTTAATAAAAACCATGTCCTTGAAGTCAGAATTTCTCAAGTTTGATCTTATTGACATTCTGGACCAAATAATTATTTTCTTTGGGGTGTCGTGTACATGGCAGGTTATTATTTTTTTTTCTTTTTTTTGCATGGCAGGATATTTAGCTGCAAATCTAACCTGTATCTACTAAATACTAATGGACTGCTTCCCCATTCCCCTGCCTGTGATTGAGACAATCAAAAGATATCTTCAGGCATTGTCAAATATATCCACTTGGTGACGGAAATATACCCTAGTTAAGAACCACTGAGATAGACAAACTTTCCTTTTTTTTCATTGGGCTTCTGCATATAAAGTAGAGTCAGTAAACCTTGAGTTTCTGAAAATATGGGGGAAAATACTACAGCACAATTAACCCATCATTTTTATTCCTATAACTTTTTATGGAAGCATTATATACATACAGAAGGTGAACTTAAACTAAATGTATAGTTAAATGAATTTTAACAAACTGAGCACATGTGGAATATAACATAAAGCAAACTAGAAATTTGCCCTGTGCCCCCCACCTAAGGTAATTGCTACCTTGCCTTCTAACAGCCTAGACTGATTTTGTGCTTTCTATTAATGAAAGCATAAGCTTAATATTTTTATGTCTGAATTTTTCTTCTCGATATTATGCTTCTCAAAACGTTATATGTAGTTGTAGATTATTTTTTGCTGTTTTTTTTTTTTTCACATGGACTGACACCAGGAAACAAGCCCAGGTCTCTGTCATGGTAGGCAAGAATTCACCCTGCTGAGCCACCGTTGCACTGTAGATTATTTTTAACAGTGCTTAGTATCACCCTCTCTCTCTCTCTCTCTTTCTCTCTGTATATATACACACAGTCACACACACACACACACATATAAACAGATACTTGGGTAGTTTCATTTTCTTTGACTATTTTGAATAAAGTTATCAATATTTTTTACAATGTTGTTCTATTTATGTCTGTGTATTTCTGGTAGTCTTGCATGTACCTATGTTTTTATATGCTTTTATTTCTGTTCAGTGCATACCCAGGAACAGAATTGGTGTAGAGATTTGTCAGCCCCTATGAATATCAAATTAACCCAGTTCCATATATTAAAAAGACCATCCTCTCCCCACTGAAATGAGATATTGTCCTTGTTATAAATCAAATAATCATACATATATATATATATTGGTCTATTATTGAATTTTTTGTTCTACTACATTATTCACTTTGGTATTTGGTAGTGAGTCCTTCTAATGTGTTCTTCTTTAGTATTGCTATTACTAGTGCTTGCCTTTTGAATTACCATAAGAATCACTTCTTGTTTAGACACACAAACACACCCCCAGATACACTCACACAAACTGCAAAGTGTTGGGATTTTGATTATGATTTCATTTCATAGATAGTCTAATTTGTGGATAATTTGCAACTTTAATATAACATGTCTTTTATTTTAGTGATATTTTCTTCTTTTATTTAGATAGTCTTAAATTTATTCAGGACTGTTTTGTTCTTGAAGTCTTTTATTAGAAGTATTCCTCAGCATGAT